>JAOBAY020078100.1:0-11091 GCA_025331085.2 Zoanthus sociatus
CAAACAAACACAAAATGTACTGTAAGAATCTCTACAACCCCTCGTCAAATTCAGGAATAGTAAGGAGAATACAAGCAACTTCTACAGCAAAGCAACGATTTTACCTTGTTAAATATCAAGCTCAGTTCTGACACCATTCGCCCGAAAACAGACACAAGATCACTCCATCGATTAGGGTACGCTAATCTTCTTAAAAGAATCATCAGTGCCTCCATCCCTGTAGCAGTTGTCCCTTGACTGCAAATGTAATGAGCTGATAGTTGTAATGCATTGGAGCCTTTCCATATCTCTTTTTTGAAACCTGAGATTGAGGGTGAAGTTCTTTATAAATAAACAATTTGGAGTAGTCAAGAACTTAGTGAGCTTAAACAATCAATAAACGACCAAAAGCAAAAAATTGTACCTAAACATGGCCTCGCACTGGACATCAGGTATATCCTGGAGATTAATACGGGGGTAGCTTGCATCGTTTTGTAGTTGGAAACATGAATTCAACCAACAATTTATCCAAGTCGTCTTCACTGCTACTCCAGTCATGACTGCTGTCTTGCCACAGCATCACATCTAGGATATCATCGTTTCTCCTTGTGGACACAATTTTTAATGCTAAACTTTACAGTAGTTTCCAATGCATAGAACTTAAAAATAAAATCACATTTGTCGAAAAATGGTTGAAGTTCTAATGATAAGATAGACACAAACCTTGCAGCTGCCGCCATTTTGGATAATATTACCCAGAATCCACTCCTTTTGTCCTACGCCAATCTAAATCGAATTGCATTTGAACGTCAACCCACAAACGGGTGACCACAATCCGCGGTCTGAGGTTTGCGGTAAACTCATATCTGAAACTCTCTACTGTCTGAATTAAACATGGAATGGTCACATGGTTCAATTTGTCTCTCCTTTTTAAATGTGCTTTCTCTCCTTTTCCTTGTGATCTGCAAGACAATTTAAAAATGTTATCTTTGCCTCATTAGTATCTCTAATAACTTTAAAAATCAATCTAGAGCAAAAGATCTACTTCAATTTGTATCAAAAGAATGTCGCATAAAATTTATACTAGAACTATAAACTGTAATTTGAACATGTAATGGTGCATATATTACAACGATCCATTATCAACTAATATAAGCCAGCAAAACATTTCATCTGATTGAAAGCACGGCCCTATAAGTTTTTTGAACAACAGAAGAACCTTTCCGTTAATGTCATTTTGTATTCTTGAGTTTTTTCAAAGTCTGTTAACTATATATCAATCGATGCTGCGTGCTATAGAAAATTTTCGCGTATTAATTATACAGTAATGACGCACAAACAAAATGTTGTATTCAAGGTCACAAACAATGAAAAGGGCAAGAAAATGTATAAATAATATATTAATATCTGAATTTGCCTGTGACTTGGTAATTAGCAAAGATTCCACAATAATAATGTTGATGGAGAAGATATACAAAGCCAGTTAAAGTAAATTTATCCGGCTCAAACACACACCTTCTGCATATGTCCATTGTGTGAAAGAGAGCTGAGAACATTTTTTACTTAGCTTTTTGGTAATTTAACAGTTTTAAAACAAAGAAAGGAAAAAAATTACAAATGGAGAAACGTTTCACTAACCTTAGCTTGTACACGAATTCTTTTAAGGCTCAGTTTCTGGAAGCGATCGGAAATAAAGCAATGTCCAACTTTCTTGACTAAAGACAATTATTGAGTGAAGTCATCAGCGTTTGGTACATGGTTGAACATTCATGCGTACGTCCGCTGATTTTGCTACGGTTGTTTTCTCTTATGCACCAATCAATATTTTATTTTTAAAAGCAGACAGAATGCTGGCTAAGGTTAAATTTTAACCCAAAACTAAAAAGATTTATAAACAAAATAACAAAGTATTCTGACTATGGAAACAATTGCAGTTCTTATAAAACGCTACTCCGACTTTCCGAGGAAAAATCTTAGTAATCCCAATTTTATAGCTGAAATACATCTCTGTTAGTATGGTTAGAATCAAGGCCATGGTTTAAAGATATATTTTGGATTAGCGCTAATCGACTTTCGAACAATCCATGGTCATGTTCCAATCTTGCATAGATCGATTTTAGCTTTAAATTTGGGATAAACAATTTTTTCCCTCGTAAAACATTATTCCTGATTCATAAGAACTTGGATTTTTTCGTAATAGATAGCATTTGGTCAGGTAATTTTTGTTTAACACAGGGTTAAATTTACCCATTTTTCAACAACTCAGCCCAGCTGCAGGAGGGTGGGGAAATGGAAGTGGGTGAGGTATATTTTTCATATATTTTTCATTTTTTTTTCATATATTTTTCACTAGCTGTCCGTATATTCGCCTGCTGAATACATTACTATTAAGGTAAAATAAAATCTAAGACTCCTATAGTTAGAAGTAATACTTTTTGTAGCAACAAAAATATTTTAAAAATGATAACAAGCGCCGATAAAATCAACGTAAATAACGAAACTTAAACATACCAACAAAGAAAACTCATGCCTGATGTCGAACGTCATATTGACTGAACAAATTGAGCCAAAAGTTTTAAAGATGGTATATACTGGTACGATTCTTTACTTGTTTTTGATGCACTATTTCCTAGAACCACTTGGCAATTTTTTTCCACACAAAGAACGACTTCTTCTGGTTCATATGGTATAATAACTTTTACTCTTAGAAACAGCAGTGTTATTTACAAACGTAAAATGTTTTCTCAATCAATTAAAATTCTACGTTCCACCATCCTATTTATTCCATGAAGTTGCTTTTGCAAATTCCAGTTTTTTGCTAACCAAGTCTCTTAAACCCTGAATCTCGTTGATTTGTGAGCCTGATTTTTGTAGACAGTCTAAAATTTTTTGCTTGAGCCTATCAGCATGTCTCTACCAAGTTGATTGTTTCATCAACAATGGAAAAAATGCTTTTTCGCTTAATTTGTAGCTCTTTTGTGTTTTCACAATAAAACTTGCTAGACTTTTGGTAATGTCCTCTGAATCAAACTGCTCTCTCCCTACATCAATTTCAAGCATTGCGTTTCCAGAGTCGCTACATGTCTCGAGTTCATGCTGGTCTTCTGCATTGTTGACTGGAAAGTTAACGTTAAGATCATTTGAAGCTTTCAAAGCCTCAGTGTAATATCATGCAAGATGTGATGTATATGATGACCAAATTTTGAACTGCCGGTAAGGATGCAGGCAACCTTAAAGTCCACATGTACTTACAAAATGCATTAAATAATGAAAATGTTAATTGTGTGAAAGCAACAATCAATGTGCGTACAGTTCTGGTCTACCCGTATATGCTTGTAGGTAGGGTAATGCAAGTTTCTTTATTGCGTTTTTTCGTAAATTTACATTTGATGACAAACAGAATTTGTACTTTGTGATTGTATAGCATAACGGCCTTATGCACCTTCTGACGCGGTTACACCCAATTTAAATAATAAATTCAATAATTAATCTTATATATTTGTTAGCTGTGTAATAAGTATACATTGTTCACTTTGTGCACTGAAAATAGTCTCATTTGAACGTTTACTCTGGGTCATCAAGAATGAATTGAGCAAAACACCTTGCACTTGTCAGAATATCTCGTTGCTCAGATTGTTCGATCTGTGCATTAAAATGGAATACCTTTCATAACATGGACATCATCTCGGTTTCTCTTTTGTTGATTACGCCAATTTTAATCTATGCCAATGTGTGCTTGCCAGTTGCAAAAATTAGTAAGCTTTGGCGACATTATTTTGTTTGAATGTGTGAAAAATTCATTGTTACTAAAAAGACGTATGTTGAACATCTAAGACAGACACGTAAAAGATTATTCTACCAATTATTAAATTTTTAATCTATTTATTCTCTCTGTTCTTGAACTATATTCTAAAGATATGTTTAATCAATTTAAAATCTATTATAAGAAGCCTGGCCAAATAGAATAGAGATAGCTATTTGAAATGTAGTTTTAACAAATCGAATCAATATATTTTCAAATAGATTTTAAATATAATTCGGATAGTTTTTGATTATAATTTTAACATATTTTCAACCTGGTTTAAAACTAATTTATTTTAAAAAATAGTTGTTTAAAGTGTATTTTTAATATATATTTAAACTTTTTTTAAAGGTATTCTCAGCTAGTTATCTATTTGGAACCTATTTTTAAATCGTGGGGAAAGGCAAATTGGACTTTCAAAAATCCTCTAAAATAGGTATAGTTTTAAAAGTTTTTATACCTTTTTCATATTTCTAACTTATTTTGAAACTAATTTAATTCTTTTTTTACTAAAGCAATCTTCAATAAGTATTCGGTTTGATATCTAGCTTTTAACAAAACTAGTCTCAATATAATTATAATACAATTTACTTCAAATATAAATATAAAGTATTATAAAATTTGTTATAAAATATACACTGTAAAAACAGTTTCGGCCTTAGATCGATATTTTGAGTGCCAGAAGGACATTCTGCCATTTGATCCTAATTTTTGGGACCTATGATGTCACATGTAAACGAAAAATATAAAGAAAGTACTGTACTTCAAACTTTTTTTTTTAATTAATCAAAATTAATACAAACGTACCTCTATTTTGTACAATGTATATAGGTATTTTTTCTTCGTACCTGTATTTATTTTCAGAGGAACAGTCAGACGATCTAAATAACCTTTCCTAGACCAAGAGGGATAATATCCAATGATCGTAAAAATGCAATATTTTACAAGGGGGCCTCATCACCTATGGTAATTTTCAAGATTGACCACCGGGAATAGGGCTTAAAATACAAGGCTTCCATAATCCGTTTCAGTCAATTGCATTTGTTGTACATTCCTAAACCTCTATTTGAAATTTTGGTGAACAACGCACTTTTAGATTAGATAGGTTATACATGAGGGGGAGGGATTGTGCTTATATTCTGATAGTCCTATATATGAAGATAAGCGCCGGCTCCATGGGCCACTAGGCTCGTAAAGGATTTAGCTTTGTGTCTTACAGATATAAGTGTTTATATGTTTTTTTGGCGCATACCCAACTTTATACTTCTGTTGGTGTAATAGTGACCTGCTCCATAATAATGGAATGCAATATATATGCTCTTGCTGGTAAGTGTGCAACTTGGTATAACTGAAGCTTAGTGCAATGTGTCACTCGATGTGACAACAATAATTGGGATCTTTAATAACTGTCCACACACTTTGATCTCTAGATCTCCTATTTCCCTTTCAAACTCACCCGCCATTCTGAATTCTTTGGCTTTCTCAGTTAATGAACGTTGTTTTTCAACACTAAGAAAGCAAACGATATCTTCATCCGCCTTTAATAATTCTGCAATGAAAAGATCTCTAAGAATTTCTACATCACTATTTTCCATTTTCAAAAGACCAAGGGTCATAAGATGATCCATTAGTTCTATTTTTTCGGAGTGCTAATACGTTAGTGCTTCTAGCAATGTGGCAGAATGCACAGTCACCATCCATTGCCACTTGATCAATTTCTAAGTTCAAGCCAAAAAGATTTCTCCTTGGCGATCTTCATGTTCTAGAATTGTCGGATCGTTAACAACAAAAGTGTTTCCAAACGTTAGTGCGTTTGGGATATCTGCAAGTAATAGAAATTCGGCTGGATTGTATAATCTATTTACGCTACCTTTTGAACATGATGTAATAATGTCGTTTATTCTTATTACTGTGGCAATTAGGCTTTCTGCAACAGTCTTTGAGCAGATGTCATCGACAACTTCTCCACTTTTAGTCATTTCATACCTCCTCCAGCTGAAACCTCGCTCTTGTGGCATTTAAACGGGTGCCAGTCAATCGGGGATTCACTTTTATTGCAAAATATTGTTATTGGTGGAACACATTATACTCTTGAACTACATCTATGTTTTAAATTAGATGCCATTTTCTTGCTGTGGTGATAGAATAGACAAACCTGTAAGGCAAATGCCAGTTAAAATGTGATTCTTGTAGCTCGAGATTAGTGATCTGTTCATAAGTCTATGAATTTGTTCATTTCTTTCTTTTCTGTATCCTGGAGGGATACGTGACAAACATCCTTTTCTGCTTTGCATTCTAAGGTTTTCAATCTATTTAAATGTTTCCTCACTTGTACCTGCCGATGGTTTCTGGTTCCATTTGGCAATAAATCTATCAAGAATAGCTTCAATTTCCACTTCATTGAGTGTTATTTTCAATCTTTCTGCTCCGACGTCATTGTCTTTTTTTGGAAAATTAAGCCAAACTCCTTTCTAAATTAGCTTAGCTGCAGAGAATTGTGTTAGAGTTTTGAACACTATTTGGCAAACATGAAAAATATCTAACTTATTAATCTTCAGTATTCGGTATAACACTTTCATATTTCCGTTTGTTTTTACAACAATCATCAGTGCAAATCATGTAAATTTTTTCTTCTCTGTTTTCTACTCATTCAGAAGAATATACATGTTGAGAGCTGAGTTTTAAAGTTCTTTTCTTCTCCTTCTGCCACGAAACCAATGTTGTTGCTGATCTTGAAAGTGTGGTCACAAGATGATGAAGTGGCAGTTGTTTTGAACATTTCTCTGATATACGCATTTTCATTTTGCTGAAATTCGTTCACAAAAATCCTCAATAACTGTTCATTATTTGGAAATGAAAAGAGATCATTACTGTAAAAATTATTAAAATTAAAAGGTTCTCCTTTCGTCAATCCATCGGCTGTCACCATGTTAAACACAGTACCAAGTTGCGAGTGTTCTTCATGATTCAGGGAAGCAAGGCTTTCACTTATTTGTAAAAAGTTCACGCCTCTTGCCAACGAATTTTTATGAATTTCAACAGTTTCCACTTCATTTATGAAGTATCAAGGGAAATCTGGTTTGAATTGTAAAAGGAAGGGTTTTCATTAAGTGCGTTGAGGTGGAATGCATAGCTGTGTGTGTCTTCCTCCCTTGCACACAAAGGTAAATTCTTTAGACAAGCAAGATGTTACCAAACGAATCGTAAATGAGTCTCGGTTTTTGTTCCTTTTTGTCATGATGGAAGATGTCAATTTCCATGGTTTGAGAGTTATGAGATGTACAGGTCACACTAGGTGGGAGATTGTAGAAAACTGTTGATGTGGGCTCGATAAGATTTTTGGGAGAAGGAATTAACTTAGGGATTTGCTAGAAGCACATGCCGATGGATATATATTAGAAACATACTTTTCATCACCACTGTTTTGCTCAAATTCCTCTATCAGTTTCTTTTTTTTTTCCGTTTTTTGTTTCTAATATATTTACCAGTTCATATGTGAGCGAAGACTAACACCTCAAAAACAGAAGCAAAAGCAGTGATTTTCTTGATCGGAGTTTTTAAATAAAAGAAATGTAACAATTCTATAGTTCATACAATGGAAATAGTGTGAAAAATATGTTTTATAATTTATTTCTCTAATTGATAGATTTACTCCAATTAGAAGATTTGGTTGTGCGTGACCTATCGCCAGTTTGTCATTTTAACTCTAAAGCGATAACTTACAGGGCTGAAAATTATTTTGCTAGTCATGCCAATGATATCTGCAGTATTAATTTCCTGTACCCATCTTTAAAAACTCTCATTTCACTTTCAGGTCTGATATTAAATGCAGTCAGCTCGACATTGGACCTCAGGTTAAAGGAATAGAACACTACGATCATGAAAAATGCGGATAATTATACAAACAGGACAACCCGTTTACAAAAAAGGAAGTTTCATTCATCACAAGTGTTAAACTAGGAATAGTAATCTCGCTACAGCTGCCACTGCCTTTATTAAGATGTGATATTTTTTACTTCAAGTTAATACCTTGCTAGCTTAGGCACAACTATAGAATACGCCGGAGGTTTAATATATCTTGCTGTTGACTACTATCGTTTTGGTCTCATGGTTGTGGGCATAGCTAGTGACTTATGGTCGTGGGTCGTGGGTACCAAGTCGTGGGTCGTGAGTAATGATTATTGTTTATTATAAATTATTTAAACAAAATAACTCCGTTGCAAATGTTTATTTATTAAAAGATACTCGCAGACAGATTTTTGTTCTTTATATATTATATAAGATACTTTACAATTTTTAGGAAAACAAACCAATTCCCTTGTAGTTTTATCTTTTTAAAGTGTCCACTTCGTATAGGCAATTGAACGAGAAAATTCGTGGGTAATGATTATTGTTTATTATAAACTATTTAAACAAAATAACTCCGTTGCAAATGTTTATTTATTAAAGATACTCGCAGAGAGATTTTTGTTTATATATTATATAAGATACTTTACAGTTTTTAGGAAAACAAACCACTTCCCTTATAGTTTCATTTTTTTAAAGTGTCCACTTCGTATAGGTAATTGAACGAGAAAATTCGTATGATTACTAAATAATATATACATACAATAATTATCAACAAAAGCATAACGTACTGGCAAAAAAAACTTATGAAAAAATGATAAAAAAAAGTTAAGAAATATTTAATCCTGTTATTTGATTTAAAACATGTTTGTGTTCCTGATGCAGGTAGGGGATTACATCATCTGGGAGTTTAATGAGTCCTGGGATGAAAAACTGATGTCGCACAGTAACGCAATTAGGATTAAAGTGAAAATATACATTGGACACTAAGTCACTCTGCTAACTTTTTTTGTCAGTGTATCATAGTATGATTGTTTGTCTCCACTTACAATAACTAAATCATCCAGTGGATCAGGCATGCGCCCACAAGGTTTTAATTCTGAGCCACAACCATAGCAAACTCTTACAGAGGGATGTTGGTGCTGCAATAAGCCATAACAAAAGCTCCAAATTGCGGTTTCGGTCTAGCTGGTATCGGAACGGGTTCAGCTCTTGCCCCCTGGTGAGTATCAGTTGGTTGGCAGCCAGCGCATTTTTTTTTTGGTAACTATCTGCTGGCTTTTTATTTGTATTTCTTGATGCTCACGGTGGCTTGTGTGAAGATTCTTCTTCTATGGTTCTGCCATCGGTGAACATTTCCTCGCCAAGTTTTTTTTGCCACCTTTATTTCCCTGTAATGGGAAATCCTTTGCTAGATACCTACGCGCATCACAGGGAATGTATGACGGTTGTTGTTTTCCTCTGTTCCTTTGACTTTCGATTGAAATATATTGTTGGAATGTAAACTGTGTTGTACTTTTTGTAATTTTATTATAATTTTGTACAATAATCGAGATACATTAGCATTGCTCCCGCCTCGAATAGTACTTTTTTTGGTAATTGCAGGTAGCAATCATCTGTATTTAGTTCTTTATTTAAGATATTAATAAAATTGTTGTTGTTGTTGTTGTTGTTGTGGGGTTGTAAGGAACGCTTCATAATTTAAATTCCCAAACTTTTAATGCCTATTGATCCCTGAACGTAGAGGTTCTTTAAATACTTTATTCAAGAAGATCGATTCCTGTAAAAATTAAGATCGATTCCTGCATTCAACTAAGAACGCTATACAAGATGCATGATGTTCAATCAATCGGCTACGTATTAGTAAAAAAATGCAGAACATTCCCTCACATAATGGAATTGAAGTTCCAAAACTTTTAACGCCTATTGATCACGGGACGTAGGAAGGTTATCGATTCCTGTAAGAATTAAGATCGATTCCTGCATTCAACTAAGAACACCATACAAGGTGCATAATTCAAATAATTTTATTTCCAGTTAAACCATCTCGTGCCTTACCAACTATACTAACTTTTCTAAAACTCTCACACTCCAGGGTTACTTTAAAAGTTTATTAAGAAGGCAAAGCTACATAATATTTTTTATACAATCATCTACACCCAATTGTTATTGGAGTACCAGCAGTGAGCACTTTCTCGATACAAAAGACCATAGATCTTTAAAGTCTTTGTGCCATACTGGTATGACAATTTTATGAACTGATTTTTGTGATTATCCAAATGCAGCTTGAAACTCTCAAAATGTAGCTCAGCTAGTTTGATAACATGCTTATGATAAATTCAACATGCTTATTAAAAAAATGATTTGGATAAAATTTATTCTAGATTTACTGAGTTCACTGCTAATTTTTAACAACGTCATTAGCACAGAGTTTTATTGGCTAAGAATTTCAGCATCACACAAGTTGAGCAGAGAGTCTATAATTGTTCAAAAATGTGTCTGACTCATTGCCATCCATTTCCTAATAAGCAACTGCTTTTCTGGCTGATCTTTATTCAATTTTTGAAATGCAAATAATCTGTAAAATCTGCACGATGCTGTATAAAACACTTGCTATAATGCCTTTGATCTAGTGTATGATGCTGTATAAAACGCTAGCTATCATGCCTATGCCTTTTTATTATTAGTGCTTTATCCAATCCTTTGTTTTTTCGATGCAGATGTACCCCTTGCACATCCAGTTATCAGAGGGTTCCTTGTCAATGCCTGCACATGCCCTGGAGGGAACAAAACAATAAATCTGTTGAAAGACATAAAAAATTATGCATGCATGCAAATTATTTTTAAAAAAAACTTTTCATTTGGTCACCAATGACCAAATCTTAAAGTTCATCTATACACTCTTTGAAGTTTAAAATGAGGTACGACTTGTGCCGATTGGATTAACGTAGCTCATATTGTCATATTATCAGCAGTTGAAAGAGCATAACAGCTCATGATATCACTGACTACCTGGAGTGCCAAATACAATAGAAAATACCTTTTTCCACATCACAGCTGAAATAATGTTATTTAAAAATCCATAAGAAATTTAGAATTTAAATTTTATTGTATTCAAAAACTGTTTTCAGATTCTTATTCGTTAGACCTTAAACTTTGTATCAAAATCTGTCATTTCTGGTGCAATTATACACTTTAACATGCATACACTCACAATGAAAGGGTGTTGAAATTTTACACCTCAATGACTTCTGAAATTTCCAGTTTTCTTATAGAGTTACTTAAATGTAAAAAGTCATGTTCACAACAAACCCAATCCCCTAGGAAAGTTTCAACCCCTTCAGTGATTAGTTATGGATATTTTCTGGGGTAACTTAACTTATGTTCTTGATAACGCTGTTCAATTACAAATTTATATTATAGGCTTTATAATTATTTTTGTTTAGCTTTAGGGAGTTTTAAAG
>JAOBAY020078109.1:0-11091 GCA_025331085.2 Zoanthus sociatus
TATTAGTTCCCCAAGACCTTTCATCTGACAAAGTTTGAAAATTTTCGATTTTTCAAAATGTCGCGACATAGTTGATACTTACTGACATTGGCTCTTAAAAACGCTACCAAGTAAGTTATTTACTCAAGTCTTTCTCCGAGCTGATAATCAGCTCATAACATCATATTTACTTATATCATCTAAAGAAGATTTTTAAAACAGCATTTACTTAACAATTAGACCTCTAGGACGAATAGACTACGAGTCAATAGCCCATGAGTTCGTAGGCCGAATGGGCTATCCAAACTCGCAGTCCATGAGGCCGAGAGGTCTTATTGTTTTAGTATAAATCTACTAATTGGTCAAAAAAGGATGTAGAAATTAAACTATCGGGGCTCATTACTATTTTGATCCGCCATCTTTTCTCTACTAGTAGTCTATCACAAATAGAACTCTAGTACAGCGGCCAATCAGAATGCAGGATTCGTGTTAGACCGTTAGTAGGTTTATACTAATTTACTTTAGGCACAAGCCGAATTGCAACGACCTTTTAATAATGATATTAATCACTAAGGGCATTTGCGATTGTTATATACATATGAAGGCTGACGTTAATTGGCGCAGTTGGCAAGATTTCTGCTTTCCAATCACAAGGCCCCTAGTTCAATCCCGGCATTTTGCCGAGATTCGAATATCTGCGTGATCTTCTTTTCAGCCTGATCCAACTCAGCTTTCCATTCTTCCGGGGTAGGTAAATGAGTACCAGCGTTCACTGTGAGCTAACCTGCGATAGATTAGTGTCCCGTCCAAGGGGAGTCAAGGACGTTCATCTGCTTAACACTGCTGAAACGGGAGATAAGTGCCGGCTCCATGGGCCACTAGGCTCGTAAAGGATTTAGCTAGCATACATGTGTGAGCCGCTGCTGTGCAAAATCTAAGACCCTCAGTTGTCAAAACTATGTATATCCTCCTTGGAGCGTTAAGAATATATTATCATTATTATTAATTTATATAGCACATTTATCCATAATAATGGAACCAAAACGAATTGCGGAATTGCACACAGTTTAGGTATCCTGCTGATGAACAGTAACTGTTTTACCGTTTATTTTCAGCAGCTACCTAATTATGTCTGTTCAGATATATGTATGTGTTTAATGCAAATACAAACTCGACAGTTGAGAGTCTTAGGTAGTCTGCTATATCGGATCACATACATTTATATAATTATTAATAGTGTTCTCAATAGTTATATAGACAGACTACAGAACATCAGGTTCACTATCTTACTTCCGATAGATGTGAGGGTTCTTTTTTAAAGTCCCACGATATATTAGAGGGTCGAGCAACTAGGCCGACGGTTTAATGTGCATATTCGAGAAGACACGAAGGTCTAACCATTTGCAGATATTAGGGATCTTAAGCAACGAGGACGGGAACGTGAACAACGACGTCTCAGAAAAATCACCGTTTTGGTTTACTCTTTGGTTTACTCTTCCTCGTATAGTCCTGACAGCTCTAAAAAAAGGTCATTCAAATTGTAGCGAAAACGCTGTGCAGGTGCTCAGTTTGACGCATTCTAACATGCAGTTATTGTATTTACTATTGTTCTTTGCCGTCGTCGTCGGCGTCGACGTCCTCGTGTTTTAAAGTCCCTATTAGGACAAAGGCAGCACCTTCTCCTCAAGATTTGAGTGTTGGTCCGGCCGTGAATCGAACCCGAGCCTCCCTCACTGTGGACTGGTGCCTTACCAACTAGGCTAGCCAGTTAGCGGTTCTTGCAAACGTATTCCAGTGTTTCATCCGTACAATATACACAACATGCAGAAAAAGTTTTTTTTTACAATTATGCTAAAAAAACATTTAATTATTCGAAAATTATTTCAATTTTTTTAACATTAAAGATATTGAGTGTAACTGTTTTATCTTACAGAAGCCTAAAAGCGGTCCGACCTCGTATGGCACCTCAGGATTCTATCACAGTGATAATAAAATTTTATACAATGAAGCTAGCTAGCGTTACTGCTGGTTTTCAGCTTCATGGCGGCCATGTTGGTGTACTCTTAACAAAAGAATTAGGATTATTTCTTTTGTTTTGTACATTAACATGGCCGCTATGTCTATTATCTTTTATGTCGCATGAGATTCTGTGAAAACCAAGATTAGTATGGATGCTATTGTATATGATATACGCAGCCTTTGTCATACTTTCCAAAGTTCGCGCGCGATTGGTCAACATCGTTCAGCGTTGCGTTTAGCTTTCTGACTTAAAACGTGCGTTAATTGCTAAAATGTATAAAGCCTTAAGATCAGCAGACGTATAACATGACGAAATTTCAAAATTATTTATAAATCAATGCATAAAATCAGATTGCTATTGGCATGTGTAACGTGAAATGTTTTTGTTTTTAAAGGCAAACTTTTTTTATTTTTAGATTAAAAACTAAAAACGGGTAGACTGCTTTAGTTCGTGTTTTGCTTACAAGCAGACGGCCACAGATATAGCAAAAGTTCCTTGTTCACTGAGTGGCAACGCGTGCATTTATTTATAAACAAAACACTCACAGCAGTCTCTTATCTCTATATCGCACTAGTTACTGGAAATCACCGTTCTGCGGAATAGGAAGTAGATCAGGCAGCCCAACTAAATGAAGCAAGTTGTTCACTATGTGAAGCGGTTTTTGTGTCACAACCTTGATTTGTACCCCACCCAGCCTCAAATGGCCCTTTCTTTAGACCACACGATGACTTTGTGTGTTGCGAGTATTGTTTGCAGTTGACATAGTAAAACGTGCCCATAGGTTTTATTATGAGAATCAGTTCGTCCTCTGTGCTGGCCGAAGTTTAGCCGAGGTCAGGGCACAGGTCAACAAAATCCAGTGAGGAAATAAAAGACTGAAAATAATTGTTAGTGAAGCTAGATCCCGTAACCACCATTTGGTTACAAGGGTATTCAAGTTTAAAGATAAGATTGTGAGACAAGTAGTTTGTGAATTAACAGTGTAAGCAACATTAGCACTGGTTAGTTATAAATGTTTATTGAGCAGCAAAGTTAATTAATCAATCTATTGCCTTTTAAGCATTTTGTTTAATTAGTGCAAGTTAGTGAATTCTTATTCTAAAGGTTATTTGTAGACAATTAATTTTTAAAACTGTAACATAATGGTCGCCGGAGACCAACAAGAAGCATTAAAGCGTTTTTTATTTATCTCGCTTATTTTAAATTATACAGTTTAACTAAATATCTGTTTACTCTAAATTAATATACAATCTTCGTTCACTGTACAAAATCCGCTGTTTTTCCATTCCTTGTCTTCTTGTTTTGATATTTTTCATCATTTCAAGCCGCTCACAGGAATAAGAACAAATTAAGAACAAACTGAGGCTGAAAGAGCCAAAAAATTAAGAACAATAAACCTCGGCAAATATTTCTGGTTCTTATTTTAAAAAAAGCGTGTATCGTATAAACCAGTAATTGAAGCTAGCTTGTTTATGGTAAAGAACTCAGGAAGCGAAATTATACACACTCCTGATTTTTATTGACAAAATGACGATGTTTAAATTTTAATGAATATTAATCGAGGATTCTTCCTGTCTCACCGACGCATGAAAACTCTTTGATATAAACACAGGTTGAAATCTGCTATTAAAGCCTTTATTAAATTATTGAACAAACTTCCCGAAGGACTCCTGAGGAGGTTCTGAAACATAGTAAATGATATTTTTTTTTACGGTTTAAGTTTCAACTTTTGACAAATTTCATTGAATACATCGCTCTTTGCTTCTGAAAATTATCCTGTTCACGTTAATTTTTAAAAGTTCTACTTCTAAATCTTTTTTCGTGAGAGGCATTTTTGTGTCCTGTATATTTTTTTCTATTTGAACTACGATATTTTAATTATGTACTTATTCATTTTAAAAGACTCTTACTTGTTCAAATTCTTATTCCATGTTCGTGAAAACTCTGCAATGCAGTGATTGTATATTAAAAATGCAAGAATGTCGGTTCTTGTTTTTATTTTCAAATTAGTACACACTTGCTGAGTAGACAATGAACGAAATATTTTAATAAAGCACGACGTCAAGCCGTGCGCCTAATGAAAAATTTTGAGTTTATTGCATTGTGTTTTGTTTATGATTAGGGTTTTAAAAGGTACCGCTTTTCCTTAAATTTTACATTCTTTTCTTATAAGAACCAGTACATTTTGCCGAGGCTCATTATTCTAACTTTTTTTAAACTGCTTCAGTCACAAGTTTTGTTCTTAATTTTGTTTTTATTTCTGTTAGCGGTTTGAAATGAGAAATCAAAACAAAAAGACAAAGCATTGAAAAATAATGCTGACTGAGTCATCGGTATTTTGAAGAGAACTTTGTACATTTATCCAAGATTAAAATGCACCACCGTGCATTCTGTCCTTTCTAGCTAGCAGTCCTCACTCACAGGCTGCGGAGAACATTGTATTCGTTGCCCGACAATTTTACAAGATTCGTGCAGATAAAGTTTCAACTAGAAACATTTTCACTTTTTTCCTGAGCTTCAGCCTGAACTTTTTCTTAATTTTTTTTAAATTTTCCGCCAATCTGATCCTCATTGTTATTATAAAGTTGTTCTTATAAAAAAATGCGTGAATGCACTTTATTACGCTATATTATTGCGCTTTTTAAAACTTATGCAATTAATGTAGAAAACATAACTATTTTTTGTACAAGTTTAAATATAAGCCTTCTCAAGCTATGTAAATAATCAAAAGCAAAACCTTAAATTTTAGAATTAAATTTTTAGAAAGAGATTAACCGCTTCCTCCAGTGATGGCGTAAGCTGCAAAATTTTTTATAATTTTAACAACTGTATAGTTTTTATAAATAATTATCAACAAATATCAAATTAGAATACTTTTAATGCATTTAATGCAAGAAAATTACTATATTTCAAAAATAGTTGTATTTAGTTACATTTATTTGATTCAAAGTTATTATTCTAGACAATTTTACCGTAAAAACGAGTTTAATGACCTATTTTTTTGAGAGAGGTCGCGCGGGGTGTAACTACTACATCGACATATTTTTGGCATCAGAAACTACAAGTAGAAATTAGGTTTACAAAACTGATCATAAATAGATATTATGATTGACCAAAGTGCTAGCTCAAAGGTAGAAGTACAAGCTTGAATATTTTTACAGAAAAGCAGTTTCTTAAGTGGGGTGGTTTGTTTTGGATGCTGCTTTTACAAGATAAGATTTTCAAAATAATATGTTAAAGATTCAATAAGTTGTCAGTGAAATTTATTATCCGAAAAATATCAATTGTCTTATAGATATAACAAGTTGCATTAGGAAAATTTTCCAAACATACTCACCCCCACGGGTGAATAGCTATAATTGAAAGTTAAACTTTTTAAGCATCTTTAAAGTAGGATTTAAAATCTTATACCTCTTCTAAGCTTTCGACTTTAATGTCGAAGTGACCAAAGAGTTACGCACTACTGCAAGCACGGGCTCTTGGATCACGTGACTGCGTGCAGTAGGCTGTTCAAAATAGGGAATAGGTTGTGCTTCCTCCCTTCGGGGGTTTATTACTTTAACAAATACTCTGCTGAGCTAGAGCCGAAAGCTGAGGTACGATTTTAAATCCTACTCTCACGGAGTCTCTAAAGTTTAACTTTTTAATTATACAGAATTCAGAAAACTTGGCCAAGCTTTTGTATTGTTCAAGCAGACGTTAACAACCTACGTTTTCAAGTATTGCGTTCAGCATTGTTATTATGCTGTTCGAAAATGAAATTAAGGTTTAGGGCTAATACTTTCGTTTTTACGGTCTTCTTGATATATATTTCGATTTTCAATTACTAGCTGTTAGTTTACACCAAGATTAGAGTTATTTAAGACGTTATTTAATGCGAATATTAATTTAGTTTTTGCAATTGTCTTGATATTAATTGTATTTTCAATTATTAGCAGTTACATTAAACCAAAGATTAGAGTTGTTTACGTTGTTATTATTCAATGTTTTATTATAGGATTATTAGATGAATTGTTAAATATCATATGGTTGGTGAACATTGTAGGTGGTGTGACGCTTTCTTCTTAAACAAGCTCTGCATTTCAGCAACGCAGTCGACTGCAGAAAGGAATAGACATGCACCACAAGACACCAACAGAGTGGAACTGTCGAGGGCAAATCAGTTATGTAAGCTTCATGATAATAATTCGCGCGAAAGAAAAAAGTGAAGTTTAATTTAGAACGTACGGTTAACTAGTTTATACAGTGGGAGGGCGGGCGTGGCAGGCACAGATGGTAAGATTTCCGACTTCCGACCACAAGGTACCCAGTTCGGTCTACGGCTCTGCCGAGATTTAAGTATTTGTGCGATCTTTTTTCCACCTTAACTAACTCATATTTACATTAACACATTTTTCCGGAGTAGGTAAATGAGTACCAGCGCCAGCTGGGAGCTAACCTGCGATGGATTAGTGTCCCGTCCAGGGGGAGTAAATGACCTTCATCCGCTTAGCACTACAGAAACCGGAGATAAAGCGCGGCTCCATAAGACGTTTGATGCATAAAGGATTTAGCTTCGCTTATAAATAGCATGCTATAAGTGCACTCAACCAATTACTATTTTTATTGTTTTAACGATAGCTAAAGCTAAAAATAAAAAGCCAAATTCTTTACGAGCCTAGTTGGGCCATGGAGCCGGCGCTTATCTCCGGTTTCTGTTTCAGATCCAAAATTATGTTCGGTAAATTTGAAATATGTTTTAACTAAATGGTAAAATAAAAAATCCAACAATAATCTAAGGCGACTAGAGTAAGAACTAAACACGAATGTGATCAATTCTCGTTAGCTACAAGTTAGAACTTAATCAACTGACTCGTCTCAATGAGCATTTCTTATCGGTTTCTCCGTTGTTCAGCGGATGAGTCTTTTTGACTCCCCTGGCCTGAAGGAGACCATAATGCATTGCCAGTTAGCTCTCACCAAAAGCTGGTATTTTTTTTACAGATTTTTAAATGTAACTTTGGTGGAAAAAGTTCACACAATTAATTCTCAAACCTTGCCAACCCAGAGTTTTTAATTAGGCCGGGAGGATAAAGATCTTGGTGGAATAAAAAAAAAAAAATGGTGGTCAAGTGGTAATGAGATTATAATACTCCAAAATGCAATCTTTTAACCATCCAAAAATAATCGACGTCTGTTCAAAGCTTCTGTGTAAAACGAAAGAAAGAAAGCAAAATCTTCTTTGTCGAGAAAAATCTAAGTTCTGATCAACGGTTTCTAATGTATATTCTGATCGATCTTTTAAACACGATGAATGCGTTTTTTCTAGCTCTAGAGGCTTGCATATATTATTATATATTATTATTGTTATTATCATTATTGTTATTATTATTATTATTATTATTGTTATTATTATTATTATTATTATTATTTGATAAGGTTTGATATTAGTGAAGATACATTATGAAATACGTTTTAGATCTAGCTCTGTTTAGACTATTAGGTTGCTGCTAGTTGCAAAACGAGCTCTTTTGTCTGTTGATCAAGCCTGATAAATAGATCTACAATTTTGAAACAACACTCCATTTGAAAATTTAGGTTTGGCTTTTAGAATTTGGTGGAGTTGAGAAGTGCGACGCGACATACACTCTGAATTCTTTTTACTGAAAACTGTATTCTTTTTAATGGTTTTGAAACGTCCGCAATCTTGAGATGTGGCCACGAACAGTCCATATTCCAGATTTATCTGATTAGATTTCATTTGGTGAAGAAAGAAAAAACTATATTGAAATTCGAGATTTATGATTTCCATTCTTGGCGAAGGGAATACCAACAAATTAGATTTTATGTTCCCTTATCATATTGGGTTGTAGGACTAGAGTACCTTAACTATATTTGATGTTTGGCCATTTAGTGAAATGGTAACAAACAGTCTAAATTCTGGATTTTGTTACTTTTACCATTACGGTAAATTAAGTGGAAAACAACAACTTAAATTATGTGTTCCTTTATTGGATTCTAGAATCTTTACTAGATTTTGATGAGTTCCGCCAGTTAGTGAACGGATGAAAACCAAACACTGGATTTAATCAACTGAATTTTAGTTACTTGAAGATGAATTTTGAATCTCATTTTAATCTTTCATTGTTATATGAATCTTATCCTTTAATCATTCCTAAATCGAATGGATTGCAATAATGTGAATTTTCATCCATTTGTTATTTTGACGCTAGATTTAAGATTCCAATAAATATCTGGACAATGGCAGATTATCTTACATAGGATACGTTTGTGCGCATGCGCGAGATTTGTTCAACATTGTATCGTTGTCATCTTGGATTTAATAGCTTTCAAACCGCTTATGAAAAATAAATTTCTCATACCCTTTGGTGCCATACCGGACCACTTACCTGATATCACGATGTAACATAGATATATTGAAGCAATAATACCCATAAATGCACCTTTCTCACCCTGGTTGCTTGCGACAAAATCAACTGCTGGGGGAGGGGTAGTACTGCTACTAGTAAGCCTCATGGTCGGCGCTGCTTTCTTTCGTGTCCACCCGTGTGAGATTGGCACACGGACTGTAATGCTGTTGTTAAAAACAGTGTTTGTAGCTGTAACTGTAAAGTTGTCTTCCGCTTGTTGTGCGGTGAAATTCGCTGCTATAGTTAAGGTTGGATTGAGCGTTGTCTCTGCAGGTCTATACCTTCTGCGGACTGCCAACAGAGAGAAAACAAAAATAGTAAATTTTACAAAGACCTGAATATGATCTACGACTATCAAAAAAGTTTCAAGACTGAGTGAGCATAGCAAATATAAAGGACAGAATTTTAAAATGATCGGAGAAGAAAATATATTAATTTGTATATTTTTATGTAAGAACGTAACAAATGGCCTCGAGTCCTTGTAGCTCCGGGGATAGAGCGTCCACCCGGTTTTCGGAAGGTCTTGGGTTCGGATCCCGTCATGGGCTCAGAATTTTTCTAAGTATAATTGGCTTGAAAAAAAAATAGAAGGGGAATTTAGAATCCTTCAAACCTCTTCCCAAATTTATTGTTTACAGATTATATTTTCAAAACCGTCGAGAAAAAACGTATGGCTAAGGTTTTTCATACATTGTATTTTCAAAAGTATTTGTTTGTTTGCAGCTCGTCTACAGCCTTGTTTTGAAAATATAAATTAAGCAATTCCAATCATATTTTACTGTACAATCTATATGCTATGAAATGGTAAAGGCGCTATGCTTGTGAGATATGGCTCTAAAGATAAACCCAATACAGCCTTAGCCTAAACCTGTTCTTAAATTGTTCTTAATTTTCAGCCATTCTGAGTCTCGTTCTTCTTATAAACAGCATAAAGTTGTTCTTTCTATAACGAAAAGCACGTATAGTGGTTTCAAGTTAGGTACTAGCAAGTTTGTGCTAGCTAATTATGCAAACTATATGTTACTTAACGTCTTGCATGGCAGTGTTTAAATTTCCATTATTAAAGCCTGTTTTGTTTTTTTTCTATTTTACTCGTAAGATACATTTTAAACTGGTGATTGTACTTTGTGATTCGAACCCATGACCTCCCGAATACCGGGTGGGAACTATCCACTCAGCTACGAGAACTCGTGGAGAGCAAGGTCATTAAACTGAGTTCAATTCATATGTGACACGCGTCCTGCATACTACTAGAATCAACACCGTCGAATTCATCGTGGGTAGTGAAAATAGCTCGGTAATAAATGTGATGGTGAATCATTCATCATGACACGAGTATGGGACAAAGGAAACATCTGAGTCAAAGTCTGATGCCCAGTGCAAAGCAGCACGTTTATACTTACTCTCCCAGCTGTGCTGCACTCATCCCCCCCCCGTCCACCTCCTCCCCAAGTTTGTTTTGTTTTTTGTCATAATCACACGCTTAAAAAGGTCTGAAAGAAACCGTTGATAGATAAAACGTGGCGTGAACTGCATCTAGAAATCCAGTGCCCTCTTTTGACGAAAAAAACGACCTCTCCTGTTCTCCGAGCTTAGATTGTTGGAGTCCAGAAGAAAGTTCCCGGTTATAGTACTTATTAATTTTTGGACAGGCGTAATTGTGTGGCAATCAGGCAGTTAGCAGAGATTTTGTCGAAACTTTGGTGTAACATATCATCATCTGGACCCGCAAGCTCTTTTCTTTCTTTTTTTTTACCTGGAGAACCACCGATTTTCTAATCACCTCTAAGTAACTTCTTATGGTCCTTAAACGTCTACAAAAGAAACTAAAAGGAGACAACTATTGAAGTAAACAAGCTTTATTTTTGACTTTTGCTCAAAATAAAAATATAATAATCTCGAAAGCGGTCATTATCTCATTCTCAATGCAAATCACTATAATTGTAAAGGCCATTCAATTGATGAACTAGCATTAAGCTTGGGTTGATCAAAGATTCTTTCAAGTATGTGTCCTGAAGGGAATTGGGAATTGCCAGAAATGACGTTATACCAAACGTTCTCCAATTTCATTTTCTGAAAGATGAGCGAAACGTTTTTTTTTTGGCATGGGGACTCCATTTTTGCTAGTGAATGAAAATAGTCAAAATTGCAAACGCGAACTTTCAGTACGCGCTGCCACCAGTTTTCCCGCTGAATTTTCCCGCCGAATTTTCCCGCCGAATTTTCCTACTCTCAAACGTAACGCGGGACAGTATTGTTCACTGGCTGGTCAACAATTTTCGGAATGTTTACCAGCTGGGTACATTTTATTTGAACTCACCCACGTGATCTCGATTGGCCAATGAGAGCACGTATTCGAGTCAAAAACACGCCATCTTTAAAACAACATAAATTATTAAAGTCTACTTACCGCATCCATAAATTACATCAAGATATTTAAACGTTCCTGGACAGGGATCGCCCCCAAAGGCATGATCTGTAGCCCATATTTTACACTTTGCTTTGTTTGCACAGATACGAGTGACGGTTACAAAAGATGAAGTTGCCATGCATTGAGTCGAACTGATATTCACATGTGGACAGACGGAAGTTCCAGGTTCTGTTCGGCCATATTTGGCCGCGTATATTCTTAAGACTTCCGATGGCTTTTTACATAGCAAACGCAGTTTTTCTCCCTCACAA
>JAOBAY020078120.1:0-11090 GCA_025331085.2 Zoanthus sociatus
CAACTGAATAACCTTTCCAGAAAATTGAAGTGGTTCTATTCTGAAATTTCTATTGCTTGTCCCAATCGAAGCCTTTTTCAAGAAATCCAAGTGTTCCAATATTGGAATATTAGTATTAGTTTTCAAATACCATTACGTCCAACAAATCCACGTAATCCAATAGTTGAATTTCTACCATTAGTTTCAAAATAACATTCGTCCAACAAATCTACGTAATCCAACATTAGACTTTTTACCATTAGTTCAAAATAACATTCGTCCTGAACATATCCACGTTTTTCTATGCTGGAATTCTTAGCCGCCGCCTGGTTAGCGTAGTTGGTAAGGTGCCAGTCTATCGCGCGGGAGGCTGGGGTTCGTTTCCCGGCGGGAGCAGCACTCAGGGTCTTAAAATAAATGAGGAGAAAAGCTGTCTTTGCTCTAACATCTGCAAATGGCTGGACTTTCACGTCTTCTCGGATAACGGGACGTTAAACCGTAGACCCTTGGGGACATATATGTGTTTATGTATGTGAGTGTGTCTGTCTTGTGAAAGGTCTCCGTCCACCTTAGAGTGGTAAAGATGGTGTCCCCTAGCCTTTGGCCAGCTAGAGGACTTGACACCTAAATAAAGTCTATCTATCCAATCTTAATTTCTGAGCATAGACAACTATAGTTAAATGAATCGATTTAGAAAAACTGAAAATAGCTAAGTTATATCAAAAGTGTAAAAAGCAGTGTATTGATAAATGGTAAAATCATTTGCCAACAACAACGTAATATTATTTCAACATAAAATTTATTGCGACTGCATAACGTTAATAAAATGTCGTTAAAAAGTATTATATCTAGCGTACGAGCTTTACTTTAACTATATTTATAATTTTTAACTTATTCAACTATAGTTTTGCTTTAACTAATGGAGATTGATAATCTAGATCTATTCTGACTCTGGCTGTCCAACCATTTTGGCATTTACTATTATAGACCTATATAGTTTACTGTTTTAGGAAACGTATGGAACATATTTACTAGTGTTTTCTACAACTCGACTGGTTGAAAGTGTAAGCTCTAACTTATGTTACGTTTCTGAATGATTTACAATCACATTGTAGCTTTTAAAGAGTTAACTAAACTAATTAAAGGATTCTAAATTTGTTGGGTTATAAAGGAAACGGGAAACAAAGAAGGAGCTTCGAAAAACCTTTTAAGTTATTGCAAAAGTTAAAACTTCAAATGAGGCTTAGAGCTACTAATAAAAGATTACAATCCTTTTTATAAGAACTATCCAAGCTTTCGCCGACCTACGGCATATTAGGAAATGAATAATAGAAAACGTAAAGTTATATATATAGCTCACCTCAAATCTTAAATATCACTTAACAAAGGCAGGGGGAGTGGATTTTTCTTGTTTCTCCTTTGTAATGTGCTATGTAATGTGCTATGTAATGTGCTATGTGCCATATCGTTTAAATGCTTACTATTCAAAGATTGGCAACCGCTTAGAGTTTAACGGTTGCAAATTACCTTATTAAATTTTAGCGTTGGAGTTTTTAGATTTAAAAATACCCGGATGGAAATATACATAGGACGAAACCTAAGATCCGAAAAACAAAGGCCTTAAGTTAACTTAAATCAAAATAACAAACAGCAACTAAATAAACTAACTAGTTGTGTTTTTAAATGAATTCGAACGTTTTTCAATTAGTGGGAGGTCTTCTTTTCGGGATCCGGGATACGAAGACCTTCTGCAGTCCTATGTTCAACTTAAATTTTTCAAATATACATGTTCTTATTTGGTATTACTCGGCACCAGTCAATCGCATTAACTCGATTCCATTCTTGTTAAGCAAGCTATTCCGCAGATTTTCGCTGTCATCGTTGCCGTTTTCTAAATCTTCGTTAGCATCGGGCTTGTTTTCCTTGGCATTCTCGTTCTCATCACCATAAATCATCACCCGTCCATCTGAACCAGTCAAAAAAAATGACATGATTTTACTTTAACACCCGGAGGATTGATACAACGTAGATAATTACAAATACATTATTTAAATATGTCAATTGTTAATATGAATTAAAACAGAAAACTCTAATCAACTACCAGATGATATTGGTCTACGTTAGAAGTCGCACTGAGTGGGAACTGTGAATGGTCACCGTATGACTTGGGCGAGCACTATGCACTGAGAGGTCGTTACTTTGGGTTTCATTGAAACATGATTTTTGTCAGGCTATGCTTTCGCGATTACTCAATGCAAGATGCGTTCATTTATCCGCAAAGTTGACTTTATGACATAACTATTATAATAATGGCGTGCGGTCGATCAACAGTCTAATAAATAAAGAGTTTTGTAAGCCAAAAGAATAAGAGTTTTCCGTAAGTCGATAGGCAACAAAGGATGCCAACTGTTAAAACAGACCTCAGGGTGACAGAAATCCTTCTTTATAAAAAACACTCTTCTAATTAACTCTTAAACTCGTAACTCACTAAATTAAATACGCGCATCACAAGCCAATAAACTTTTGTAACACGAAACTGGTTGGAGCGAGAAGCGCGCGGAAGCACGCGAAGAGTATAAATGTTGTAAAAATGTCAGTGGAAAAGCATGACATGGTTATCAGAGCTTAAAAACAAAAGGAAAATTGCTTCATACTCACTTGTCCCATTACCAACTAAAACAGTCGGTTTATAAACAGTGGAATTCTGAAAATAAATAAACATTGCATATAAGTTTAAAATGAAGCTATTAAAAAAGATATGAAGTCGAAACCTCACATTATCTGCCATTGCTACGGAAGAATGTTCTCTTGTCTTTTAAAGTCTTAATGACTGAAGTAGCAGCGATAACATTGTTAAAATAAAGTTCTACAAAAGATATCATGGCAATAAATTTTCTCGATTACAATTTTTTCAAAGCTTTTTCAAGCCCTTTCATAATGATTGTATATGCTTCAATCTAGCATAAATAACAAATTATAATCCTCATATTTATTATCACTTTTACTAGAAAAAATTAAAAGATGAATTAAGTCCTGGATCTTACCAAAGTTTTAGGGCTTCTTAACGGCTCCTCCTTTGCGGTACCGGCTTTAGCGAAAGTGTCAGTTCGACTTGATGAACCCTTGGTTAGTAGATATTCTCCTTGCTTACCGCGACAACACAGAATTCGCTTGTACTCTCGTCTTATCTGAAACATAAAACATTCCAGCTTTATAATCTCTACAAGCTCTGTTAATACAATGTAGTAAGCATCTAAACCTAGAAATATAAAAAGCTGCGTAACTAACTGTGCGAATGAATGTTGTGAATCGTCATAAGAAACGCTATCTCATATGAAAAATAATTTTTTAACGCATTTCAAAAATATTTCTGACTTTTTTATCTTTTGAAATAATATTACCATCTCATATCAAACGCGCGCTCTTGGAATAATTGTTAAATATACACCACTTATTAATAACAAACAATCAACCAACTGTTATCGACTCACCTTAACATCACAGATACAATGAAATACGAATATGAAAACACCCTGTAAATAGAAAGTAAACGAGTAAGAACATTCCTGACACAAATGCAAAAAAACTTAATCTAAAAAAGGTTCTTAAATGGAATGCACGTCAGTGTTTCTACAGAAACAGTTTTACTTATGGTAAGTCAGTTTACACCGAAGTCAAAAAAAAAGAATGTTCGATGAAGGACTCAAAGTCCGAAACGTCAGTTAAACATTCTTTTTTCTTCATTACGGTGTTAAACATTCATTTGTAAAACTTTAAAGAATGTTTAAATCGTTTTGAAAAATTAAATGTTTTTATTATGAAATTTAATTGTATTTGTGTTTCAGGGAGATTAACGAGAATAGACATGTAATAGAATAAGAAATCTGAACTGATCCACTAATTAAGAACAACCAAACGACAATAATGCTTTTTAACTTTTTTGTGGTATTTTATTTGCTCTATTATACTATGAAATGAAGGCAGTGTTTCTCTAAACTAAACAATACCTGTAGTGCACTGAATATGGTAAAGAAATAAGCCATGAAGATTGATATGCCGTTGATGAAGAAAACTCCAAACATCCATGTTAGACCCAAAATACAAGTCAGTAGAGTTGCTCCTTTTGCCCAATACCTGAAATTTTAAACAACAACAGGTGAACTTGTGCATTTGTCTATAAATCCCTCCATTTTCTATTGATTGTTTTAAATATAATGGAGAAGCATTAGAGAAAGATACCCCAGCCAAAGTAACAGTACAAGATCGTCCTTTTTACAGCTAGTCTACTAAAAAGGCAATTTTAATTTATTATGGAAGTGAAGCGTATTTATTGAAAATTTTCATTTTGCTAAATCATTGTAAATTTATTTATCGATTGGAAATGTTATAGTTTTGTAATTTTGTAACATTTGTACTTTAATATTTAAATGTTTTGTTTTATAGGGTTTCTGATTTTCACCATTATTGAAATATTATTTCTGAATAAAAAACAACATATTCACTTTGAATACTTTCATCATTTGACCATCCATCCATCCACCAATCCATCCTCTCACCCATCCATCCTCTCATCCATCCATCCTCTCACCCATTCATTCATCCACCCATCCATCCTCTCACCCATCCATCCTCTCACCCATCCATCCTCTCACCCATCCATCCTCTCACCCATCCATCCTCACCCATTCATTCATTCACCCATCCATCCTCTCACCCATCCCTCCATCCATCCATCCATCCATCCATCTATAAATAAGTAGTTTGCTACGTATCCTGCAGCGTTGTTCCTGGTGGTGCAGTGGTTAACACACCAGACACAAAACACGGGAATCTAGGTTAGCGTCCAGGTTTGAGCAAAATACCATTTATTTGAATGAGTATGCAGATGGATTAAAATTGCGCAGTTTGTCTGGCATCATACCTGATCTTGTCTAGACTGTCTTTGTTTTTATAAGATCCCCTCCGTGCCATGACGCTGAATGTTATACCAAGAACCACAAAATTAAACTGAAAACAAAGAATCAGCTTGAGCAAGTACTTAAAATTATTCTTTTCAAATCTTTTTCACACTGATGATTAACCAGTTATGTAACTTACAATCATTCTATATTTTTTAACGCGAAGCTAAATCCTTTACGAGCCAGGTGGCCCATGGAGCCGGCGCTTATCTCCGGTTTCTGTAGTGTCAAGTCTTTGACTCTGCCTGGACGGGACACTAATCTATTGCAGATTAGCTCCCAGCAGACGCTGGTACTCATTTACCTACCCCATAGGGATGGAAAGCTGGGTTGGCTTATGCGGATAAAAGGGTCGCACAAATATTCGGATCTCGGCAAACCCAGAATCAAACTGGGGGCTCTGGTTGGAAAGTAGAGATCTTACCAACTGCGCCAACCACGTCCTGCTACGGCTGGACGGAAAACATGTAGGTAGAATTTCAGAAATTGTTAAGTTTTTTTGTTCATTACTAGAGAGGCAATCACGATAAAAGAATGTATCTACTTTATGTTGCACAAGCAAAGATGAATTGTTTTACGGTTGTTTCTGTTTTAAATCCTACATACATCTGGTCAACTTACTGCAACTATTGCCAAGACTGGACCAACAAACGCCCAAATGAATCCTTTATTGAGGGAAAGCCAGCAACTGAAGAGAGAAACAGAGGAAAACTTCAAGATTTGAAAGTTTAACAAAAAATTCTGTACAAGTTCATCAAACTCAAGATATTGCTTACTAATTGTCTGTTCCATATCCTTGGTAATTAATTGCACCCGACACAACCACAGCTATGGCCGGAATCACTACGAGAAAACATCAAGACGTTAACCCGATCATAACTATGAGCTCTAGATATCGAACTACATAAACTTAGTATATTTTAACAGGCCCGTATGCAGAGGGAGGATGAGGAGATGCGCGCGCACCTACTCAACGGCCGTAAAGGTCCACAAAGTCTAGGCGATTATAAAAGCAATGAATGAAAATAAAATTTACGATTGAAAATGATGCACAGAACTTTACTATCTTTATGCAGTCCAGAAAGTATGAAAGTTGTAATAGAATTACGTCATGACTGGGGGGTTGGTCCCAAAAAAATTTGTTTGCACCCTCCTAGAAAAATTTCCGCGTTCGGGCCTGTTTTAATTAAGCATTATCACTGAGAAAGAAACGATCTAGTTTTAAATTGTTTAGCTTGGATCTGGAAAAAGATTTAATGAACATGGCATTAAGCTGATGATCTAAGCGAAAAAAGCATGAGCAAGACACAATATTGACGTTTTGATATATTCAAACAATGATGTACACAATGTGCAAGCTTTTTGGCCAGTAGAAAAGACATGAAGATATTGTTTGCTTCTAAATTAACTTAGATATCTGGACATTGTAATTTCAATCTAAAATGAAAAGGGTTTATTGAAATTTATTGAAATAACTAAAAACAAATCTAAAATGAATTTAAGAAAAGTGTGAACCATGGGCGATACACTTATTTCTAGGGGATCCCTAAATTATTTTTGTTTGTAAGGATTTTGGCAGAAAACCCCGAATATGTGAATAATGCACTGAACTAGATAAAGAATTGTAGTAATATGGCAGTTGATTTATTACTCATATGACGACACCAAGTACATTATGCCACATCCAGTCTAGAGGAGACAATAATTTTTTTGTAATACTATAAAATTAGATTTGTAAAATTTAAAAAAGAAATTTTAGGAATTATTTAATTCTAAAGAGCCTTTAAAAGTAATTTTAGAAGTATTACTGGTAAAAGCAATTCTAGATGCGGTTCCAAATTTAAAGTAGTAAAAATGGACACTTTGCAGTTAGAGGTCACGTGATCACACCCATCTTAAATTAATAAGCTATGACAAAATAATTTTCAAAAGTGAAAAATAAAGCAGGTAACATTTATAGTTAGATAAGAAGGAATCATTTCAAGTCTTGATGTTAAGTACTTTGAAAATGATAGGAAATATAAAATCAATAGTATCTAAGGAAATGTATTTCTCAAACTCATTAATTATTCATCAAATTACAACAAAAGAATTCATAACTGTGACCATAGTTTGGAAATGTGATCTTAATTATCACATATTTTTACGATCTGATTTTTTCGTTTACTCCTCAGTTTTAGTCTCAATTGAGAAGATATATCAAACACTCGAGATAGCGTTTCATCACATTTCTAAGCACCTCGAATTTTGTTAAAAATACTCCGGTGTGCGTTGTATTTTCAGCTCTCTTCTTAGTGTTCGGAAATGTGATGAAACAATAGCTGTCTCTCGTGTTTGATATATTACGTGAAAATGGTACTAAATAGCAAGGCTTAATCACTTGTCATATAAATCTTTGTAGTTAGAAAATTGCCTTTTATTACGTATTTTAAGTGAGCAGCTGAAACTTTGCCATTTTATAAATTTGAATAAACGAAAAAAAACTGATGATAATCAAGTCGACCAAAAACGTTCGTTTTATAATAAGCACTTTTTACATTTAGTCCAGTTTTTAACTATATTTTACAATGGAGAATTCCATTTTTTGCTATTTTACTAATATCAACCTGCCCTTTCTATTTTTGGATGATAACTGATTGATTTAAGGTAGCAGCGGTCACGTGACGCCCATCTGCAAAGAGGTCCAATACTTACGCCAAGCACAGGCAAAAAATACTTTGTTGTTCTTAACGGTTGCCTTCTTTGGTTCAAACACCTTGACAAGCATTAAATAAAGTACAACTCCTTCAAGCGCCATCCAAGCGAAGGCGACCAGGAACAGATAATGTAATGCAATAGAAACCACTTTACACAGCACCTGGACAGGTTTGAGACACATCATTCAACTTTCTGTTTCTCGATATATGGGTTTCGATTAAGATAAAAAATAAAAAATAATAGAAAAAAAAATAACAACAGTAACAACAACAACAAGAAGAAGAAGAAGAAGAAGAAGAAATAGTGACAAAGTGACAAAGTATCGACAACTTGTATTTGAATTAAGAGAGAGGAGACCTGGATATGTTATAAAGATTGTTCCGGTAGTTATTGGCGCCCTTGGTGGAGGTATAAATGAAGTGTTGCATGATGTGGGAAGAATATTTAGAACGAGAACGATTAATCGAGATAACGGTAGCTGAGATGCAGAAAACACTATTAATTGACTATGAAAGCATAATTCGAAAAGTTCTTTCGGGACTCGTGCAACATGAAGATATTTGACTGTTTTTTGTGTTTGTTTGTTTGTATGAAATATGTTTCTTATTTTTAGGACTAGCAATATTTGGTGGTCCATTATTGTAGGCTATTGACTATAGTTATTTTGCAGACAACAAATAATAATAATAATAATCATCATCGTCATTATTATTATTATAATTCTAAATTCTAATTACCTTAATTGATCAATAACTTAGGCGACTTAGGCCGCCATCTTGGAATTTTGAATTTAAGCAACTGGTCTTGTTTTCATAAGATATATAATGAATATTAAAAATATTACTAATATTTCGGATGATATTTAGATTTAGATTTAGATTCAGAAGTACTCTCTTGCGATCTCTCATCATTTTTGACAAAAAAGGGTTTACGTTATCGTCACCTAGTTTCAAAAGATGTTCTCATAATAAAACAAACTTTACTAATTACTTGAATTCAACAAGTTCAAAGCGAAGTGTATCTTCGTTATGATGTGCGCGCTTACCTCATTCTCCGTCTTGTTAATTCCAAACATGAAAACCAAATCGGCAAGTGCCAGCGAGATGGAAAGGTTAAGGTGGATAAAGGTTCTGGTAGATTTCAGAAATCTGCAAGCAGATTGATGAAAACGAAGATGGTCAAACACATAAACTTGGTACAAATTAACTGACAATATTGTCTCATTTGAGATGATTCAGACTAATGGAAGCCCTTTTTTGAATTTCGTTGCTAAGAATCCTAATACTGAGCGCTGCAACAATTGTTGAGTCAGGTTGGCATAGTGGTCATCAGTCGTGCCTCCCACCTCTACGACCCGGGATCGATTCCTGGGCTCCGCATGTGGGCAGAGATTTGTCGATCTCAGTCTGACTTCGAGGGTTTTTCTCCGGGTACTCCGGTTTTCCTCCCTCCGCAAATTCAACTTTTACGCCAAGATCTGAGCCGTCGAGCAATTAAACATTAACCTCTGGCTAGGAAGAATGGGCAACCGCTTCCTTTGCAATAGACGTTAAATAAAGTATTTATTATCTATTATTTATCTACAAATGGGAGACTGCGACTGCCTTAATTATTGGAATCAATTTAAACACGCTCTAGTTTATGGTGGCCTACTAAAATAATGAGCTCCGTTTTGCTCTGGTTTCTCCAGACTTCTCCGGCTATTAAATCTCTTTTATTAGTTGGTTGGTAGATTATGGCTAAATTGCTGGGTATTTTTTTTGTATTTTTGGGCACTTGCATACAGTAATGTATTAGTTACATTATTATTATTATTTCATTAATTATAATATTATTATTCTATTGACTCACCTGAACGTAAGGAAAGTGAGGAAAGCTAAAACTAAACACACAACCGAGAGACCAATGCCGATGTAGGTGATGAGACTGAGGGCAACCAGATGCTTTCCCTGGGAAAAATAATCAAGCAATTGACTTTCAGCTTTGACTAATAAAAACAAAAAGGTGCTGTTCATACTCTTAAAAGCTGCATCTTTGTTTCTAAGAAACAATTGTAACATATTCTTTTAAATTGTACACCTTTGGAAAAAAGAAACAGACACCGACGTTTTAAACGTTAGTCCTTCGTCGGAGTGAGCTGTTTTCTAAAGTTAAACACCGTTGAAAAGACTAACATTGCGGACCTTAGTCCCTCTTCGGAGTGAAGATAAAAATTATGAATAAAAAAATTATAAATTTGCAAAAAATGATGTGTGGATTTAAAAACAAAAAGACGCAATAGAGGCGTTCACTGGGCAGCCTAAATGAACCTTGTGTGTCCAGCTGGCGCCGCAAGGAACTGTGGGATAAACATTTTGTCTGGACTCGTGACAAAAACGGGAAAAAACCTATTTTAAGACTGGGCTTATCACAGGTAGCCTAGTAACAAAACTTGTAAACAACTTTAAAAAAAGGAAGAGGACAGGAAGTTTGAAGATGAAGTGGGCGGGTGTAAAATTAAGATAAAAAAGAATAAGACAAATGGCCAAATGGCGGGTAAAGAAAACGCAAAACCTTTTTATGGTCCCAAGTGGTAAAGAATGAACGGTGGTATAAATATGACAAGCAATAATGTCGCCAAAAACAAAAGATGAAAGAAAATGTAATAAGAACGGCGGAATTAAATGGATGGTGGCTAAAAAACCTTTTGAAAAAATAACCGGTTAACAATGGGGAAAGAAAAAAGAGATTTAAAACTAATATGATGAATTAGGTAAAGTGACGATAGCGTTGATGATAGTGATGGCGGAGATCTTTGATGATAATCCAGGCAGTTTCGATAAAAGCCGACAGCCGGCGAATTTCACCACGGACTTGAGCTAAATTTGCCGTCTAGGTTGATTGCTAAATTACTCAGATCACGCAAGTAAACTGATAAAATATAAGCTACTTTGGGGTCTATTCTATTAGTTTCATCACCTACTTTAAAACGCAATGAAAACTCTGGTTTGTGGCTGTGATGATGCTGATGGAGAGATGATTACGATGATAACTTCGGTTGATGGTAATGATAAAAATAATAATAAAGAGGATTTTATGTTGATATAAAGCAATGATAATTACCTTGATTGCTGCTACGGCCTCATTGTCCACAGCCATCAGAACAGCAAAGCATGTTAGGTGATAGCAGTGACATTCGGTGTGAGTCATGTTTGTTCTGTACACCTCACAGCCTTCATCGGACCAAAACCCAGGACTCCTGATGCAAAGAGTTTTGTTAGACATTAGTTTAGCAGAAGAAATTTTGCTTATGCCATTCGTTGGATGAGAAATGAAACTTTGACTTCTAATATTTCTGAATGCAGATATCATTTGCATAAAAAAGTTTAGGAATGTCGTTGTTTTTTTTTCTTTTTACCAAAAAAATTAAAAAGAAATATGTTTCTAAATCAAAGGTTTTGTTATTTATTCTACCAT
>JAOBAY020078131.1:0-11089 GCA_025331085.2 Zoanthus sociatus
AAGAATTTTCTAGAACTGTGACTCATTAGTTTCAAAATAGTTTGTGACTCATAAGTTTAGAAATAGAGTTTATTGTAATAGCTGAAAATAGTTACTTGTGGAAACTTCAAAACTCTCTTCAGATAGCTATATAAGCGGCACTCTATTAAATTGGTTGTTGATTCAGTTGTGATTCGGGACTTTGTTCCCTGTTTGAGATTTCCAAGTGATATTTTGTGTCAAGTGATTAGTGGGGAGTCAAGTTTGCGTAGTTGGGAGTCAGGTTGGCGTAGTGGGGAGTCAGTTGGCGTAGTGGGGAGTCAAGTTTGCGTAGTGGGGAGTCAGGTTGGCGTAGTGGGGAGTCAGGTTGGTGTTGTGGGGAGTCAAGTTGGCGTAGTGGGCAGTCAGGCTTGCGTAGTGGGGAGTCAGGTTGGCGTAGTGGGGAGTCAGGCTTGCGTAGTGGGGAGTCAGGTCGGCGTAGTGGGGAGTCCGGTTGGCGTAGTGGGGAATCACGTTGGTGTTGTGGGGAGTCAGGTTGGCGTAGTGGGGAATCAGGTTGGTGTTGTGGGGAGTCAAGTTGGCGTAGTGGGCAGTCAGGCTTGCGTAGTGGGGAGTCAGGCTTGCGTAGTGGGGAATCAGGTTGGCGTTGTGGGGAGTCAAGATGTGGTAGTGGGAAGTCAAATTGGCGTAATGAAGAGTAGGTTAGGGTAGTGGGGTGTCAGGTTGGTGTAATCACTCTCCCCGTGATTCATTTGGTAGATTTGGCCACGAACCTCATAAACTCATCATCACTGAGTATTTTTATTGGAACTAAAACAAAACAATTATAGAAACTGCCTAACTGTGATAAAAGACGAAGCTAAAGTTTTGACTTAATTCCGTGCTCATGCAGCTGGAGATAAAACTGTTTAAAACGACTTACAATTTGTTAATATTCGCTAAAAATCATATCAAACGCAATGAACTTTGGGTAAAATGAAAACTATAGATTCATTCTTGTCACAACACCTCGATAAGTGACTTTTCATTTGTTGGCAGGTTTAACCTGGAACATCTGACCAATGACCAGTTTCTTCATCTGTTGCGTGAGTCCACCCCACATATTTGTTTTGATTACAACAAAACTGGACGATGTCCCAAGAGGGACAGGTAGGTCTATTATTGCATCTCATTAAGCAAACAGATTTATATGTAAGACTTATTTTATATAAAATCTGTTTAGTTTCAGATCGACACTTAGGCTAATAAATTGATCAATTTACACAATGAACTCAGCTTTCTATCCTTCCTAGGTAGGAAAATGAGTACCAGTGTCTGCTGGGAGCTAACCTGCGATGGATTACTTAGTGCGCCATCCAGGGGGAGGCTCAGACTCTCATCCGCCTAACACTGTAGAAACCGGAGTTAATTGCCGGCTTCATGGGTTACTTGGCTCATAAGGAATTAGCTTAGCTGTTCTATAGCTTATTGTCGTTCAAAAGTTGGTTAACTTTAACCCTGGGTTAAGTGAAAATTCAAAGAACAATTTCTTGTTTAAGAAAATATGAAATATTGTTTAAAAATAGTGTTTAGGTTTTTAAAGGAAAATCTCAAAATTACAACTCCAATCTTTCAATTTAAGATTGGAAAAAAGAACATGGATTTAACTAACTGGAACAACTAAGCATAGATCATTTTCATCGTTTTGAGATGCATTACACCATAAATTGTTGAAAGAGCTCCACAAACTCAAGATGTTTTCTTTTTTTGGGTTCAGAATTGTTGCAACAAAAGAAAGTATGAATCTACCAAGTTGACTTGGGTCTTAGATTTTCTCTTAAAGACGCAAATAGTGCGTTTATGTACTTTTGAAAATAACTTGTTTCCAGTGCTTGCGGTCAGCTTTAGTAGTAGCCCTGGAGCTTAGCCTGATTAAAGTGAAGTCCAGTATGGTTTTAATTGAACAGCTAAAAATTTCCAGTAGCTCATTGTTTGTTAATCTTTTTGTTTTGAGTAGTTTTTTTATGATAAAGCAAAAGCATCCAATTTGTTTGTTAATAAGACGCTGTGTTGCCTTTGCTATACCAGCAGACCATAAATTAATAAATTATCAAAGTACGATAATATAGGTTGCTTTAAAAAGTAAAGTGTCTTTTTTTAACGTATATAGGTGCTCTATATTGCTTACAATCAAATCATACCGTGCTAAAAGAGAGCTTAAGCCCCAAAACATCTTTTCACGACGGAGGTCTCTTTTTCGTAAGTGTACTGGATCGAGAACAGCGTTTTTTGGCGCGAATTTTTAACTTAAGCAGTGTGCGTCTGACAGCGACGAATGCATGTTGAGTAAAAAGGCGGGAAAAATAAGTGAGTCCAGTCGTAAACGAACTTTAAATTGTGTCAAGAACCTAGAGCAAAAGTCAGTGTAAAGTAATTGTAATTAAGTAACATATTTACTTGGAAAGAATTATTGACAATTTGTTCGGTGCTTGAAACCATTCCTTTGGTAAAAAAAAAAATTCGCAGTTTTGACAGACCAACACGGAGGCAAAAAACGGCGTGTAGGCCTCCGTGATAACAAGAACGCCTGGTGCTTAAGCTCTCTAAACCTTTCTGATAACAGAGCCATAAACCAGACTTCAGAAACTTGAAATAAAAGCTTGAGCATTGCATATGATCCATAGCGTTGCATGATCCGTAGCATTGCATGATCCATAGCATTGCATGATCCGTAGCATTGTATGATCCATAGCATTGTATTATCCATAGCATTTCATGATCCATAGCATTGCATGATCTATAGCATTGCATGATCTATAGCACTGCATGATCTATAGCATTGCATTATCCATAGCATTTCATGATCCATAGCATTGTATTATCCATAGCATTTCATGATCCATAGCACTGCATGATCCATAGCATTGCATGATCCATAGCATTGCATTTTCCGCAGCATTGCATGATCCATAGCGTTGCATTATCCATGATCCATCCGTTTGGGCCAATTCCGGAATAGGAATACATGATTGTTTTGGAAGAGTCCTTCCTTTGGGACTTATTCTGATTTGGGATTACTTGGAATACTCTTCCACTCATTCTGCTCCTGATATCACAATTGCCGGAATAATTCGGAATAGCACCACACACACTAACCTGAAAGTGCAAATAGCAACAACATCAAGAAAAAAGGGCAGACAACCGGCTCGACAGCAAAGAAAACGCCGAACCAGCTGTACTTCCAGCTCCAGACCTACAGAAACCCGTAGACCCAAAGTGAAAACTATCGCGCGCATTTAAGAATACATGGTTTACTTGCAATAACTGTTCGTTAACTGTTCGGAAACTTGAAATCCAGAAAATCCAGGTTATTCCAAAATGTATTCCTATTCCGGAATAGACCCAAACGAACACACCCTTAGACCTTGTTTCTAACTCTGGCACAAACTATTGAGCACTTTAATAGTACCGCAGAAGTCACCATTATACGTGCATTTTTGCAGATGTATTAAACTACATATTTGCCAGAAGTTTGTGAGGAAAAGCTGTAACCAAGACAGAAAATGTAGCCGCGACCATGATGTTGCCCTAAGCTCTAAGCACACACAAAAAGTTCTGATGCAGTATGGATTGCATGACGTCGGTTCAAATGTCATTCTAAAGACTTTGCTAATTGTTCGTGAAACTCAAGAGACATCGAGGGAGGAGCATCAATCGAAAGGTGAACAGAAAATAGTACAGTGAGAATAAATAATTAAATTTGCCAATGCGAATACCTTGTTATAGTAAGCGTCGACACTTTCTTTTATTTAGAACCATGCTACAGGCAAGAATTGATGTTGCTCAGTTGCTTTTTACAATCTTATGTTCAAAACTTATTATTTTGTAGCACCGTGTTTCCTTTTTTGTTTAAATTTGCATAAAATGGTGTGACTTTCTTTTCAGCCAATATATAAGCTAACTTGTGTGACCTTCTTTTCCGCCTAGGCTAACTTGTGGGACCTTCTTTTCCGCCTAAGCTAACTTGTGTGACCTTCTTTTCCGCCTATATATAAGTTGACTTGTGTGACTTTCTTTTCCGCCTAAGCTAACTTGTGTGACCTTCTTTTCCGCCTAGGCTAACTATGTGACCTTCTTTTCCGTCTAGGCTAACTATGTGACCTTTTTTCCGCTAAAGCTAAGTTTGATGTACATGGCTTCTCTCAGAAATTTGATATTCAGATTGGGCCGTGTTTAAAATGTGAAAGCATTCTGTTGGTGAAGCTTCCTTGTACATTCACATTCACAAATTATTAGCTTCCCTGCTAATACAAAGACAATTTTAAAATGACCTAAATTTATATTCTAATCATTACTATTGTATGTTCAAAATATAAGTAACTAGTAAAATCGTTTGTTTTTCTCTCAGCTGAACATATCCATATGGACTCAAAAGAGCGCTCCATCTGCATGGACTTCATTCTGAACAAGTGTGTGAAAGGTTCATCGTGTGACATGCATCACTGCCGTTATCCTTACGTCTGGCAGCACCAAGACCCGATTTTACTTAGCTGGACAAGCTTTTACGCCAAAGACAGCGAAACATTAGAAAAGTCATTTTGCGATCCGTCAGTTGAGACAGCTACACACAATCTCTATTTGAATTTACCATACAGGCCGTATGTAATAATAAACAATGGAAATTAGTATAAACCTACTAACGGTCAAACACGCATCCTGCATTCTCAGGATTGGCAAATCTACTAGAGGCCCATTTCTGATAGCCTACTAGTAGAGAAAAGATGGCGGATCAAAATAGTAATGAGCCCCGTTTTACTATAATGTCAGAGGATTTCATCAATATGTTTAATTTGTTCTTCCTTTTGTGACCGATTAGTTGGTTTATACTGAAACAATTAAACCCCTCGGTCTCATGGACAACGAGTTTGAATAGCTCATTTGGCCTACAGCCTCAAGGGCTATTGACTCGTAGTCCATTCGTCCTCGAGGTCTAATTGTTAAATAGAATGTTAATGCCAGGAGAACAGAAAAGATGATGATACAGAATAATGATGATGATATAATAAAAATAATATTTATTAAACACACTAGCAATAACGTAACAATAATAATATAATTATAATAATGAGGATAATGATAATGATGATGATAATAATAGCAGTATAAGAAGTGGGAGGAAGGTGATTAATGATATCAAAGTCAATATTAGTAGTAGCTAGTAGTGGATCCCGGAATATTTACCGATATACCTCGCCAAAAACAAACATCAAATCAGTGGCCAAATATAATTTGAAATTATGTGAAATACCCAGTTTTGAAAAAAAAACATGAAATACCTTTTACTAAGATTCAAGAAAAGGGTAATACTTTATACCCGATTTTTATTATTAAAATACCGTATACCTAATATTAAATACCCAGAAGTACGGTATACCTGAAGTTTATCAAGTATGCATAATTAACCTTGTGTCCCACTTGGTTTGTCATTGGCGTAGACGTGTTTCTGATTATATTCTAAGGAGCAATTGACTACTTGACCATATACTTGACGTAAGATACACATGAACCATCAAAATTCATGTATGCAAGCTAGTTTTTTTGTTTTAACCCTGAAAAGAAATATTTTTAACGGTTTTAGAACAAAAAGTTAAAAACAGAAACTTAACGGAACTGTTTTCAAAAACTACATGATTTTTTTAAAAATCAAAAGTTAAAACTGTTAGTCGTAAATCGGAATGAAACAATCTAAATTATACAATCTATCAAGAAATTAAACAAATACGTATGAAAAAGGCGGAGAATGTTTGAAAGTGTATTAAATAATAGCATCTGATGGTCACCAGGGCTCGACACTAACGGCAGCCAATTAGCTAAAGGCTAATTCAGTAATTAAAATGCATTTTTGGTTCTAGTAGATTTTCTTGCCACTTTAGCTAGTAAATAAAATGAAATTAACAGGATTAATTTATGTTTTTCTCCTTCAAATTTCAGAATTTCAACGCTTGGTCAGTAAAAACATTTTGGCTTTTAACATCTTAGTTGTTATACTAGCCACTATAATATTGAGTTGAAAAGTTATTGTCGAGCCCTTGGTACTTCGGGGGGTCAAGTTGGCATAGTGGTCATCAGTTGTGCCTCCCACCTCTACGACCCGGGATCGAGTCCTGGGCTCGTAATGTGGGCTGAGATTTGTTGATCTCTGACTCTAAGGATTTTTCTCCGGGTACTCCGGTTTTCCTCCCTCGGCAAATTCGACTCTCACGCCAAGATCCTAGCCGTCCAGCGATTAAACAATAGCCTCTGGCTAGGAAGAATGGGCAACCACTTCCTTTGCAATTAACGTGAAATAAATAATTATTATTATTGTATTATTTTGTTAATGTAATCGTGGAACCTATATTGGAATACTGGAATACTACAACAGTCGTGCTTTGTTCTTCATGGTTGGTTCAATTTGTGGTAGCATACTAACGCAAGTGCATTTGTTTGTAGAGAACATTCCAAGGTCGAAATTGTTAACGTTAACGTCAATTTTAAGGACATGTCATTACAAGAACACAATTCCGCCCTGAAAATAAAACTAAGGCGGTTGTCCACAAAGAGCCAACGTCTGCATCCAGACGTTACCGTAGGAACCAAATGGGTTTGGTTCTGGGACAATGGTTCCTTGTTTGTGGAGTACGGCAATGGAGATGACGTAAGTTCAAACTTTTCAAGTAGTGTCTATATTAAATTTCCAAGCTAAAATGTTACCTTTTATGAAGACTGGTAAAAATTAAGTGACTGGTAAAATAAACGTGATCGCTATTGACTTCGAAAATAGTTGAATAAGTCAAATATCGATTCAGATATACTTTTGATGTATCGGTTTAACGTTTCGCAGGCAGATTAAAATCAAGATAAAATGAACTACACAATATCACGCACCTACATACAGCTACAACAGCACTAGCTAGTTTAGGCGGGTTTGTGAAAGTACTATACATTAACAGGCATTACAATATCAGAACATTGATTCTATTTCTACTACTGATATACAGGTTTTGAGTTTATTTTTACAGACAGATGCTCTTAAAATAAATTGAAACAAATAAACTCTCAAATCCCCGTATTTGAAGCGGACTTAAATTCAATCAAAGAGAAAAAGAATTCTCTCAATTGTACAAAGCTTTTGTCAAGCATAAGACTTAACTAGACGTTTTTTTATAACATTAGCACCAAACGCCTTTATTACAATTTATTTTATACGTTTACTAGTCTGTTTTGAATTTTCACTCTGACGAAGGTCACAAAAATAAGCAGATTTTAAGTTTTATTACAACTTCATTTCCTTTTAGTAGCTGTTTATGTCTGTTCAAATTCAACCCCTTTTTATCTAACAAATAAAAAATCCTAAATTGTGCATTAGATTGCGATAAAACACGAAACCCATTTCAGAACACGAGGGAAAGCCGAAATGTTACATCACGACCAATCAGAGATAGCTTGCGCAGGTTCCTATCTATACGTATATACTATAAGAAGTTTATTATTTATCTTTCGACCATGTATTATCTCCAATAAAGTTAAATTCCGTATGTTTCTAGGACAAAATTCAAAACGAAATCGAATCATTTTTTCTGTCAAACGCGGAGTACTACCCATTCAAGAAGAACGAGCACAATTACAACTTGTATTTCAGTGGAATGTACCAGATTAACCTCAACCCAGTGTATAGCACCAGGAGAATGGTCAGGAGAAGACCAGTCTTCAGAGAACTTGGAAAAATTTGCCAGCTGATTGAGTGAGTTTTATTTTAATAAAAAAAGAAATAAATACTTTATTTAACGTCAATTGCGAAGGAAGTGGTTGGCCATTCTTCCTAGCCAGAGGCTAATGTTTAATCGCTCGACGGCGCAGATCTTGGCTTGAAAGTCGAGTTTGTAGAGGGAGGAAAGCCAAGTACCCTGTGAGAAACCCTCGAAGTCTGAATGAGATCTACAAATCTCAGCCCACATGCGGAACCCAGGACTCGATCCCGGGTCGTAGAGGTAGGAGACGCGACTGATGACCACTATGCCAACCTGATTCCCCTATTCTTTCGTAATCTTGAAGGGACTGTGAAATGCAAGGTCCCACCTTAAAGAAAAACTGAATGCTAACACCAACCTATTTTTATTTAAATCTTTTGGTACAGTAGATTAACTCTGTGAAGTTTTCTTAATAATCAAATTAAGAAATTAAATATAAAAACGAAGAAAAGTCTCTAGAAAAGACTTGATACCGTTATCGCTATTGAGTTTGTCAGCGGTATGGTATGACGTAAGTTACGATATTCAGAGTTTAAATATGTGCTTCGAAATCTTGATATTTTCTGTCATAGAAGCCAAAAGCCGCAGAGTATCCATCTTTTCCTCTTCTTAATTATAGTTTCATAACCAACGTCATGAATAACCGCTGACATCACATATTGAGCCGCCGATCAAATCTTGACGATCTGTTACAAAACCTCAAATTTTTCTACTCGACTAACAGCTTAAAAAGCTCGATATAGTTGTTCTAAACTGCCTAAATCTTCAAATACAGTTTTAGAGTTTAGTTCACCTTTAACGCAAGAGCTGCAAATTACCTGTTAAAGATAATCTTATACTGTTTTGTTCCGTTTTCATTTTTTCTTTCAATCTCTATCACTCCTAAACTGGCAATCACCTACCCAACGATTTTTTTCATTTCATCCCTATCACCCGGAATGCCAGTTTTTTCTGCACTTGAACCATATATGAATGCGTTTCCACTTTATCCACTTTCGGCAGTTTTTTCAGATCAGTGTGAGCTCGTGCGCTTTTCTGACGAATACACTTTGAACGTTGTAGTGTTGATGTAAGGAATGACTACATCAGAGCATTTGAAATTTTACAAAAAGTGCTTTAGAATTGACAGGGTTGTCGATTAATGTAAACCATGGTTCACGACACTCAGTTGTTCGTTTTCTGTCGTAGGAAATCCAGAACAGATACACGAGGTGACAAACAAAGCAATTTACCTTCGGAATGGGTTCACATGGCTCCAGGAAAAGAATTTGTACGTTTCAAGCTACCACCAACTAATAAAGAATATTTAAAGATTGAAAAACTTTTCCGAAAAACAGTTCCTGAAAACAAGGCTGTTATTGTTGCCATCGAGCGAGTACAAAACCCATTTATGTGGGAAAAGTATATGAGGTAAGCACATTCGTAATTGAAAACTGAACTAATTTGACATTTAACAATTAGACCTCGCTGACGAATGGACTACGAGTCAATAGCCCATGAGATCGTAGGCTGAATGAGCTATTCAAACTCGTAGTCCATGAGGCCAATAGGCCAAGCTAATTGTTTTAGTGTAAACCTACTAATCGGTCTAAATGGATGTACAAATTAAATTATCAATGAAATCCTCCGATATTATAGCAAAATGGGGCTTATTACTATTTTGATCCGCCATATTTTCTCTACTAGTAGGCTATCACTAATAGACCTCTAGTAGAGTAGCCAATCAGAATGCAGGATGCATGTTAGACCGTTTGTACGTTTATACTAAGTTGGGCATAGACTAGCTTCGAATCTCTAGTTGCTGGTGATATTAATGACTGTATGTTCATTTTACACAGTCTTAGTTTGTTTGCTATTAAAATTGATATTCGAAAAGTTTAAGTGAGAGAGCGTTAAAAGTCACACCTCTAACAATACAAACAGTCGTAAATAGTGTAAACTACAATGGCATTTTATAAGGAATATTGAACCCCATGTTGAGACTACAGATTGAATTCGTTGTCGTCGTTATATAGTTCGCGGTAACTGGAAAGGGCAAATGTAGACTGTAAGACAAAACTAACCGATTACGGTCAGTAATTGCTGCTACTTTAAGCTTTTTACAACGGGCATGTTAAATGAAAAGAAAGCAGATTATTATTTTGAGAACAGTAAAGATTTAAGTGCCTGGTATTGTAATATATTCTTGTTGACCAACTTTGAGAGCTTTTCAGATCCTGTTGAAATATATTAATGTCTGTACTCTGAAATTACCACTCCTTGGATAAGAAGTGCACCGGCCCCATATTAAAAATACAATAGCTCATTAATATCCCTTATCTTCACTATTTTCTTACTTGTATAAACCTTAATTCAGGTGAAATTCTACGCAAATGACTGAAGTCCAAAGCGTCAGTCTATCTACACCTGATAGATATGGAGTACGGTAGCCAATCAGATTGCAGTATTTAAGATAGATAATGACCAAATTTCTACTAATATCCAATAGAAAGAAAAAACAAATGCAACAAAGAGCCGGGGTTTCGTCAGTTGATGAACGAATGTTGTTCCATGGTACATCGCCAGAGATCGTCGATAACATCTGCAAGGAGAACTTTGACTGGCGATTGCATGGAAAGACCAATGGTGCAGTTTATGGACAGGGTTCCTATTTTGCCCGGGACGCGGAATACAGCTATAGTTACAGTGGAAAGTAAGTGCAATGGCCAGTGACAAAAGCCAAAAAAACAAAATCTATCAGTATCTAACGATCCATCCATCTATTCATACATCCACCCATCCACCCACTCACCCATCTAGCCACCCATTCACCCACCCACCCATCCATCCATCCTTCCATCCATTCATTAATTCAGCCATTCATTCATCCATTCAGTCTTAATCTTTATTATAAAATAACCAAAATGGTACGCGCGCTGTGATTTGTTAATTAACTGTGGTTTATTGTGCCGGTAAACCCACAGCTGGAAATTGAAAACATTATTGCCTCTTTTTTGTTTGAAAAAGTTGACCGCTAAACATAATGACTTTCGGTAATTCGGATTCATTGGCAAAAGAGTGAGGCTCTTAAAATGTGTAGCTGAGTTCAGCAAGGAGATAACAAAGAAAAAAGAATTGATTTGCAGAAATGTAAACTGAACAAGTACTGAAGAAGGCAGAACTACAAGAGAAACAGACTAAAAAGGTAACACAAAGGGCCGTAGGTGTTTCAACAGGTTTTTTTGAGACAAAAAATGTCTACTTTCATGCAACACTACAAAGAACTTAAAGGGGCACGCTCAACCATGAGGCTTTGCGGGCGAGTACTTCATCGGCGCCATTTTCTGTAATACAGAAATTGG
>JAOBAY020078141.1:0-11089 GCA_025331085.2 Zoanthus sociatus
TCCAGTCCTTTCAAAAGATGAAGCAAATATAACCCATACACAGAACACACACGAACCTCTACAAACCATTTGACTAACATCATCCGATCCAAAACCCAAACAGTACATGTGCTGCAGTGCAATCTAATTATAACTGTATGGTCTGCTAAAAACTTTAAATTGGGAATTCTCAATGGAGGGAAGCTAACTATAATGCAACGTCACCTTTTACTGTTTAAATTAGACAGTTGACAAGAAATAAATATGGTAATAAATTCAATCAATCGAAACAAATGTGTCAAAGACAAAAAAATGCATGCAAATAGTTCTGAAATGAAAATTAAATCTACAGTATTCCTAATGCAAGAGCTTATGATGGAAAACATAGTTATGTTCAGACTTACCTTTTCCAAACCGAGTTCCACATATGTTTCACCTTCTGTTTTAAGAAGGCGTAAACGCTCCAAACCATCAGATGTTTCTTTCCTAGAATTAATTAGGGCATACGTTTTATATAAATAAGAAAATAAAAATCAAGAAAGTTTGCAGCACTGCAGTTTGATGTTGAATGAATACGGGGTTGATGTGGTTGAATGTCAGAAACGAGCAAAATTCATCGCTCAATCAGCTTTCGTGGATAATTTTTCGACTGTTTTTAATAAGGATTTATTTCATAAAGAAATAAAAAAACAACCCTTCAATTCAACCTGTAATGGTCCCAGCTGTTTCGTTAGCATCCAAGGTTTAACTACATGAAGAATAGAGAGAGTTTGAAGGGCTTGATTAAACATAATTGAAATAAACTAAGTTTGAGTTCGTAACAAAAGACGAATTTTAATGAGTTAGAAACAAGTATAGAATCTTTTTTCTCCTTCCAACACACTCGTCTAAAAAAATGGTTTTAAATGCCCCGACTGGGACTCGAACCCACATCTCCTCGTTACTAGTCAGGCCGGGATGCACGCTTCACCAACAATGTACACACAAAACACGGCATGCACTTCCATCCCACAATACCCTGCAGTATAACAACATTACTAACTTTGGGGCCACAATTTTAACTTCAGGTCATTATATACACTACAGTACATCCCTTTCTTAAATATGAAGAAAACATATAACAAAGAACAAAAGAGTGAACATAAACATTGTTAGCCTACATGCAGTAAATATGAAGATCAACACAAATACTGTCAGGCTATAAATAGAAACATCAGCTTCAGAACATAAAGTAAGCAATTTAAATTCCTTAAACTTTACTGATAAAATTTAACAAAGTGTCTTGGTTTTAATAACTCTGAAACAGTTTCAGGTGGTATAGAGTTCAAGTCCACATATAACATTGATCATCCGCCATTTGGCCGGGTATCAATTTCTATACTTCAACACTGATTTAATGGTTTCACAAAAATGCTGTCTTTGCTGTTCAGAACTCCCTTCATTAGTTCTCACTATCAGAGGTCGGGTGACCTTCCTTAGTGACAACAATGAAAGGCTCTCTCTCATAACTATTTGCTAATTTTTCAGTTGACTAAAATTAATGTTTCCAATAAAATTTGACTTTCTGAAACCACAGTGCTAGTCAAGGCATCCCTCACCTACCCTCCCTCACCAGGCCCATATGCAAGGGGGGTGCACGGGGTGCACATGCAACTCCCCCCCCCAACTGCCAAAAAGGTCCACAAAGTCCACTCGATTATAACAGTAATGAATAAAATAAAGTTTACGATGAAAAATCATCATTAAAGCATATTTAGCTAGAAGCATCTTTATTACCTGTAAAACAAACTCAATAATAAATTAGAATAAAATCTAATTTGTCAGCACAGCAAAATACCATTTAAGTTCAAAGTTATTTTTTTACACAAAATTGGTTATTTTTATGCTGTTCTTAAAATATGAAAGTTGTGTCAACCGGAAATTTTTTTAACGAAAATTGTATCAGATTCAGACAGCTCACTCATATTAAAGTTATAGGCATGTTCAATTACAACTTTGAAAGAAAGACTATACAATGAAGAAAGAGTTTGAACAAAAATAACAATACAATCAGTCAGCAGTTTCTAGCCGTTATTTCTTGCAGTTTCGCCGCTCGAACTTCTAACTTCGAGTGATTATGAGGAAATGAAAGGGACTGCTCGCACGGTATATAGCACCTTAACATCTAGGCTAACCAAGTGGCGGTTAATTGCCGGATTTCATACCGAAAGAGCCTGGGTACAAGTCCCTTAATTCTTGTAATTACTAAATTAATATATGACTAAAATAAAAAGAAAGACCACACTATAAATAGCAAAATCCCTAAGTTTGAGGTTAAACGGATCAATAGTTAACGAAATATAGCTGTTTTAAAATAAAAGAATTTCTAAAGAAATATATGGCTTCCGGACGATATGTAAAGAATTGTCCGGAAGCCATACATTTCTTTAGAAATTCTTGTATCTTAAAACAGATATATTTTGTTAACTATTGATCCGTTTAACATCAAACTTAGGCATTTTGCTATTTATAGTGTGGTCTTTCTTTTTATCGTAGTCATATTTAGTAATTATAAGAATTAAGGGACTTGTACCCAGGCTCTCTCGGTATGAAATCCGGGAATAGATTAGTAAAGTTTTTCTTAACTATGATACTGTAAATCAGATGGCTTTATGTAAACATCAGAAGAAAGCCTGCAAGTCTCAGAAAAGGTAAGCCTATTAATTCATTGTTTGACAGTTTAATTAAATTAAACGGTTATTCAAGTGGTTGTAAATTTTGAACAATCTTGTGTTGACGTAAAATGTTTGAAAACATTTTGCTTACAAATTTTGCCCCCAAATGTTGTCAAAAGTGTTGCGTACAAATATTGCCAGAAGTGTTGCCCAGTGCCCGGTTCCACAAATCTCCGATTAACTTAATTCTAGAATAATACAAACTTTCAAAGAATTAAAGTTTTTTCAAAACTAAAGGTTTGATGCTTACAAAATTCTGTCCGTTTTACCAATAAAGAAACATATGAAATCCAAAATTCCAGCCCAAAGCAAGCCATAGAAGGTAGGAAACAGGAACATGGATTAAAAAGATTAATCCTGGGTTAGCACTAATCGGGTTTTGAGGGCCGGGTACAGATTTACGAACGGTATAAAACAGTGGCAGATTTAGGGGATGGGGATGGATTGGATGGTTACCCATCCCCCTTTTTGGAGCACGAAAATGAAAAAAATAAAATATCCTTATATAAGATTATGTCTGAAAAGATATAGGGAGAAAAAATTAAAGTTTACGAAAGTTTTTGAGTGTATATCGCTTGCTCGAAATGGCGTTATAATCTGACAATAAATTTGAGTGTTCCTTTTTGTCACTCATTAAAACGTAAGATAACCATTTGTAAATAAAGCAAAGTTTTCGTGCATTTGATTTTATTATTTTACTTCTTAAATGAAGATATTTACTTAGTGAGCCGGTACATTTACTTTTTAGATACAGCTTGCTAGCTCGCACCTAACTTTTAAAAATTTGTTAGCTATCCCCCTTCCTAATATCCTAAATCCTCCCCTGACTTGCAAACTCATCAAAGAATTGAGAAGTGTTAGCAAATAACAACTAGATATATTTAACATGTATATTTCCTAAGATTAGCTGAGTTGATCGTCAGTTTCTGTCTTTTCTCTGATCTGATTTCAGTTGGAAGAAAAAAAAAGTCCTGCATGTTACACTAATTTGGTATGATATGAATAGTATAAGACGTTAGGAAAAGCTGAAATCGTTTATCAGAAATTAATTAAAATATCCATTTGTAATTTCTTTCTTTCACATTTTATTTCAGGTTATTTGACGGACAAGCAATATCTTCCTGTTACTACGCTGCGATTCGCTTCCCATGCTGCGAACTCATTTTTTACCCTTGGACAACTTGAGTGCTTCGGAACGTCCTCAAATCTCAAAGAATTAAGAACTCTACCTCGCGTCAGGTTTGTATCTGCTGCCTGCGTACTGGTAAACCCACCCCCTACAACACTAGGACCCAGTACCTCTCGTTTACCAACTAGAACGAGGTTACCTTTCATTACTCTTTCTCGAACGCGCAAGACAACAGCACGTATTCCTGTAGTGACTTCCAACCCGACAACAATAACAGCCATGAATGGCGAGGATCATGGTCACGTGACGGTGACGACAATGATATCAACTCGCGACAACTCGACGGTTGTGACTTCAGTTGTGAAACACAAGTTGGTCAATGCTTCCAAAGAAGGTGTCACCATTTACTCTTCAATTCACACGGGAAAAGGTAATGAAGAATTCTTAGTTCCTTAAATTTTTAGTTTTCAATTGCCGAACTATTTAATTTATATCTCCTTTTGGATATTATTTACATAATTGTTCGACAGTTCGTCATCATTCTGAGAAGATCGAAAGTTCATGAAGTTCCCTACATAATCTTTTTGTGTCATTGCTGTGTTTTTTCTCATTTTAAACAATGTGCAATACGTAGATTCATTTTCACAACCATACAGCAACACCTATCTTGCTTATGGGTGACTTCAGTATGTAAAGCTAAGGGGACGGGACAGTGATAAGAGAGGCTCCAAAACGTTTAACTTAAAGTTACCTTTTCCTTAATTGTAAAAGTTGCACAAAATTCACATGTCGAAAAACGTGAAGTAGGGGGAGCATGGAATGGTATGGTATGGTGTGGTATGGTATTTTGTGGTATGGTACGGTACGGTGTGGTATGGTGTGGTGTGATATGGTATGGTGTGGTATGGTATGGTATGGTATGGTGAGGTATTATGGTATGGTATGGTATGGTGTGATATGGTATTTTGTGGTAAGGTACGGTACGGTGTGGTATGGTGTGGTGTGATATGGTATGGTGTGGTGTGGTATGGTGTGGTATGGTATGGTGTGGTATGGTATGGTATGGTATGGTGAGGTATTTTGTGGTATGGTGTGGTATGGTGTGGTATGGTATGGTATTTTGTGGTGTGGTATGGTATGGTGTGGTGTGATATAGTATGATGTGGTATGGTATAATATGGTATTTTGTGGTATGGAATGGTATGGTATGGTATAACTTTAGTTCAGCCGGGTAGCCCATTCAGCACGTAGCTGGTATCCATAGGGGCCCTGCAGGGATTTTTACGCGCAACTGTTAAATTGTAATACGTGATCCTCGTTGTTGCTTGGTCTGCTAGTATGTTAAGGTGTTAAGTGTACCTGAAGTTTCTTGTTGTAATTATTACGCATAATAGTAATAGTAATAATAATAATAATAATAATAATAATAATAATAATAATGACTTTATTTTTAAGTGTCAAATTTATTTAGTTGGCCGGGATACCATCTTCTTTGAATACACGCACACATAAACACACGTATGTCTCGGAGAGCCTGCAGTTAAACGTCTTTGTCCGAGAAGACGTGAAAGTCTAACCATTTGCAGATGTTAAAGCAAAGGCAACACCTTCTTCGCATAAAAACATTTTCCACAGACGAAACAACCCTAGAAGGGAACTATTCTTAAATAAGAGTAATATTTTTTGTTATTCTGATTACGTCCATACCAATAGACATATTCTACGGTTTAAAATATTGTTTTGTTGCTCGGAGTTCGCAGAATGCCTGAAGTACAAATTGGGCTTTCCTTTTTTGTTGTCGTTCACACACAAATCACAGTCTAGCTAAAGCGTATGCATGAGGATACGCTAAAGCGAATGCGCAGGCAGCATAAAAAGCGAATATGGTTGAGCGATGGCGGATTTATCGGCGGTCTTGATGCTGAACCAAGATTATAAGCACCGGCTCCATGGGCCACCTGGCTCGTAAAGAATTTAGCGAGCATTATAGATATCAGTAGTAATCTTAACACTACAGAAACTGGAGATACGTACCGGCTCCATGGGCCACCTGGCTCGTAAAGAATTTAGCTAGCATTATAGATATCAGTAGTAATCTTAACACTACAGAAATCGGAGATAAGAGCCGGCTCCATGGGCCACTTTGCTCGTAAAGAATTTAGCTAGCATTATAGATATCAGTAGTAATCTTAACACTACAGAAATCGGAGATAAGCACCGGCTCCATGGGCCACTTGGCTAGTAAAAAATTTAGCTGGTCAAAACCGCATCAAAATGAAAACTGTGACGTCATCAAACAACGTAGTTTGTAATGTCGCTGGTTATTCCGTGTTATCGAGCATATTGACAATAAGAAATAATTGTGAAAGTGAATGGAATACCTTTGGAAACATACTGCAGTGTTGCTAGATCTCTAACTTAATATAAATTTTCCGATTTGTTGCAGAAGGTGTCCGTGTGCACTCTACCGTGTCGTCAAAGAACACTTCAGTTACATTACCATCAGGGATTTCTCCCGCCTTGGTAACCACCTCTCACCCTTTCGTAATTATTCATAATGGCAGTGTGTCGGAGGTTTTCATTCATCACAAGAGCTCAGCTCGGTTCACAGTTTTGGTTGTAACAACTGTACTGGCGTTCATACTGGTGGTGCTTATCATAATCTTGTTTCTCAAGAGATCCGGCCATGGTTATTACCTTTGCTTTTCCTGCCGTAGGTAAGTCTGTATGAACTCATATAATACTGTTTTATTTGAGAATTATAAACTGAACCACATTGGCGAGTAGAATCTGCAATTTATACAACTCAGGGTTAGATATTAAAAGTCGCAGGAAGTGGTTTGAGGAACTAACATTTCAATTGCTGGCCCTTTATAAGAAGTTTTGACTTTAAAATGGCGATCTCACGACGATTTTGTTGTTTTGGGTCCATATTTCGCTAAATCGTTACTCAGCGGTGTCATTTATGCACAAAATGTTCCTGTTAAACTGTGAGGTGAATATCTAATGAAATGTCTTAAAAAAGAACAACCCATAATAAGTTTTTTGTTATTTTTTTTGTTGAGTTAACATCAAATCTCGAACAGTTTTAGCCTAAATCTCTCAAGTTTCAATCCATTTCCATCCTTGCCATCCGTAGCAGCAAATGACAGGAAACAGAATTAACGTTATAATATAGTCTTATATAACAAAGCTAGACCATCATTTTTGGAATTCAGTTGAGGACAAGACTCGCTTGGGATTTAAGAAAAATGCTAAAATAACGTAACAATAGCGTTTTAATTCATTTCCATCCTTGCTATCCGTAGCAGCAAATGACAGGAAACAGAATAAACATTACAATATAGTCTTATATAACAAACCTTGACCATCATTTTTGGAATTCAGTGGAGTGTAAGACATATTACATTTTACATTATGGGATTTGACAGAAATGCTAAAATAGCGTGACATAGCTCATTTAAGTTATACGTTATGAAGTTCTTGTACTAGTAGGTGCGTTTTACGCGGCCAGTAGTGTCAACTGTTACACCATGTTGAATGGGTCCGCAGTAATTGGGCTCTTGGCTGTTGCGGATGTTCTGCCCATTTTGTAATCATGTATAGTTTTCTTGCTTCTTTGTACCGCGATGTCAACATTGACATTGTGAATCGCGAGAACCTGAAGGAAACCTGAGGAAAACCTGACTAAAATATTTTGGAGTTCAACTGGAATCAAAGTTAGTAGAGTCGACTGGTTTAGAAACTTGATGACTTTCTGTGTTATAATTATGTAATTTGTTCTCCTCTTCCCTATTGAAATATGACGTTGACCGTGCACAAATATAACAAAAGGCTTTGAGATGTAAATGAGCAAGCAGCCAGTAGACTGATGAAGTATCACACCTAGAATAAAAGATCCTAACCGTGACCGTGCACACAACATGAAACAAAAACACATGTAATCTTCTTTGTAGTTTGCCAGGTTTCCTAACCATTCCACTCTAACAACTTTGCTGATATTGAACACTATTATACACCTTTATAGAAAATCATTGACTAACCATTGATACAAACTAACCTAAACGGATTGTTTTAAAACAATGTTCATTAACGATATTGTGTTAGACTACGTCTCCCTGTTGTTTATTTAAAAACTTATTGAAATACGTTAGTAATTTTGGCTATTAATTGACATATTTGTGAAGTACGTTGCAATTGAGAATTGTCTTAATTAGTTACAAGTATCTTGATTATTCAGAGAAATCAAGTAGTGTTACTGTAAGGTCTAGATTCGTTTATTGGATTACATAGGAAGCTGTTGCAGAATGAACCACTGCTTCTGTCTTAGTTTCATAAATAACTGAATATGTTTTGTACTGTAACGCAGTTCGCACATCGGTTCATGATTTGTATTTACAGGCAGGTGAGGCACTAACGCATATACACGAAGTTCTGTCCGTATAAAATAGTTGGGTGAGTTCTTAGAGAGCGAAAGTGAGATAGTGATTTCCAATAATGAATTTAAAGATTTGCCAAAGGTATATCTTTATTAAGATAGATATTCTTCCGTGGGTACCATTTTCTGCAACCACCTCAGGTCCTTTTAGTTAATTCACCAATCGTATGTTACGTTTCAGCTGTGGTCGCAAAAGACAGATTCCTGATATAGAGGTATATCGCCACTCGGAGGTACGCTGTGACTCCCCGGATGTGATCGGATTTGATGACCTCAGACCAAACAACGTTGTCGAGTGCGGTTCATACAATGTACAGAATGGTCACGTTTACCATAGTTCAACTCTGCGAAAGTACGTGACTTTTTCTGAATCTACATCCAAGTTATAGATGTTGGACTACTAAACAGGTTGGTATTAATTTTGTTACTAACAATAATAACTTTAATCAGGTGTAGATAATAGAGTATATTACATAGAAATGCGGACATAAAATTTATAAAGTACCGTCGTATGGTTGCTCTAACATTTGGAAATGGTTAGACTTTCACGTCTTCTTAGATAAGGAAATTAAACCGTAGGCCCTCGGAGATATATCCGTGTTTATGTGTGTGTGTCTATCATGTGAAAGGTCTCCGTCCATCTTAGAGTGGTAAAGATGGTGTCCCCAGTTAGTAGGCTTTTGGCCAGCTAAATAAAATGACACCTAAATAAAGTCATTATATATTATTGTTATCATTTTGATCTGATCTATCCTATAATTTGTGTAATTTGTTGTAATATAGTGCTTAGCTTATGAAAATATAAAACGCAAGACCGATATAGTTAAAGTCCCTATATCGCTTTTTTTTAATCTTAAAATGAAAACTATGGTCGTTTATGAACTTAGAATTCGAATAACGGAAGAAAAATTCCGAACCAAAGTATGCTTTTTATTCAAAAGAAGAAAAAAGGGACTGGTACCTGTGACGTCAGAGTAGGCAAGCATCTTTCGTTCGCATTAGTGTTTCACAAGGAAAACGCGACAATTAAAATACTTAAAACTGAATTTCTCTTTTTCTCGCTGTGCTTTAAACCGTAAACGAAAAAAGTATTTTAATTATCGTACAATTAAAACACATGTATTGAATTAGGTTTTACTGTTTCTGGACATAAGCATCCGATAACTGACAAAGTTAGTCAAAAAATAATCTACATTTAACAACATTTATCCATAATTTGAAGTTGAAAATATATATTTGTGTACTTGAAGGTAAAAGAAACCCATAATGAGCAAAAGTATATATTTTTCCGATCAAAGATGATGGCGTTCATACATGTTGTGAAACTTTGCGCAACGCACATAAAAATATGACGACTGACACGCAAGGTAAATAAATTTCCCGCGCAAAAAATGAAAGGAAAATATAATATTTTGCATCATATCTTCGTTAGTTTTATCGAAATCAAGATTTGGTTTAATCCAAAGAAAGAAATTTTATTGTTGAATTTAGAAATGGTAACTTACAGTAGCTGCTGTAGTTTTTGTAGCTCTGCTTTTAGCCATTCTACTTCGAAATGAGCTTTGTAGTTAGGCTTAATCTTCCATTCTTAATTTTTTTCCTAGACGGTTGTGTTTGTCTTCCCCCATTGTCATCTTCTCCATTACATAAAGATTTCTTGGTAGTTTTTCTTTTATGATAAGACATTTTTGCTTCCCTCCATTTCTTTTATCGTTGCGATTTTTCTTCTAAAACTTCTTCGACCGTTTTGAGTTCTTTTATCTTTTCCCGTCTTGTTTTTTTATCTAGATCATACTTGATTTTTTTACAATGTTTATAGTGTTTTGTGAACAAGCCCTAGCTTTTTCTCTTTTCAAATCACGGGCACGTGCATGTAAGCCTATCTGCATCACTGAGCGTGTAAAATACATGGAAATGTGGCGCGTGCACACACAGAGGACGCACGCAAATCGTGTAAGTACACGGTTACAGTAGCGTGTGTATCACCCATGCACACATGTAATAAACGCCCACAAATGTAATACTAACCACAAATGTAATAAAATGTTAACCACAAATGAAATAAAACAGTTAACCACAAATGTAATAAAAGTTTAGTCACAAAAATTATACGTTATAAGAGGCATTAGTAAACCAACAATTTAGGAAAGGTAATTGCCAGCGACTATTATATAACATAAACGTAGTTAACACTCAATCTAGGAGCAAGCTTCTCCATGGTTAACACCAATTAACAACACTATTCAGTTGTAACTTTAAAAATATATTAAAAGAAAAGTACCAGGTGGCATTCATCTGCTCTGGAAGCGGCAGTTACACGTTGCTGGGCCAACTGCCCTGCACGTGAGTTTTTGCCCTTCTAGTGGTTCCATTAACGTGAGTGAAGTTTCGGTGTGCAGAAGCAACTGTCTTAGCTGTCTGCTTACTCATTGCTCCCTATACCGTACTGACGAGTCCCAAAAAGACAAAACAGCTGTCTACGGTTAAAATTAATTGCTACCTCAATTCGAGCTCCTGACCTATTCAAATTGGTTCACTGACAGATTAATTATCAGCCATTCATTTATTGATGCTTATACTTTTTGTGGCTGTTAGATATTTTCAAAAACAGCAATAGGCAACATTTGCACACAGTATTCATCATTAAAATCTTTTTAGAAAAATTCTATAATTGACCACCTTACCGGTTAAAAAAACGCGCTTCTGGAGCATCTGACTGCTACCTGGTACCTTTCGTTTTTTTCCTGGTACCTTTGTTTTTCCTTGTCCCTTTTCTTTTTCTTAAGTTACAGCTGTATAGTGTTGTTAACTGGTGTTAACAACACCATG
>JAOBAY020078161.1:0-11088 GCA_025331085.2 Zoanthus sociatus
TGGTTCGGAATTTTTCTTCCGTTATTCGAATTCTGAGTTCATAAACGACCATAGTTTTCATTTTAAGATTAAAAAAAGTGATATAGGGACTTTAAATGTTCCCGTAATTGTTTTGATATTTATCGTTATATTCCATCACTGAATCAAAGAAAAGGAGGGTTTTGGTATTGTTAAAAAACAAAAACCAAAGGTGCAAAAACACATGATTTTAAACCCTGTTGAGTTCACTTTAATACCAAAACATATGCTCACCCTATTCGGAATCGTATGGAAACTAATCTTAAAAATAGTATCTACCCGACATCATATCAATTATAACAACTCAAATAAGAAATCTTGTGCTTCCTTTTTAGTACATGTTTTTTCTTACCTAGAACGCAACAGCAAGGATTTTCATTACACGTACCTTCCTTCCATGTACTCCTTGTTCCTCTCCAACCGATGGCATTTTTCTTTGAGCTCCTCCAATAATGATTGATGGTAACACGTCCCATGACACGATCCACGAGAATTAAAAGTGTGCTTTTTTTCTTTCTCTCCAGAATCAATAGTTCCAACCACCTCCACATTCCAAGATTTACCGTTTGTAGGCTGGAGAGTTGTCTCGGTGATCTGAGGAAGAACAAGTCAATGTTTCAACGGTACGGCCTTATACGTAGTTTAGTCAAGGAAACGTTGACACGTTTGTGCTCATTTCCAAAAAGTGTATGTAAGGCTGATGTTTCCACTTTGTCAGTATGAATGAATGCATAGAAAATAAATGGTTTCTGTGAGTTTATTTTATTTTATGCGTATGGAAATATCGGACTTGTCTCCTTCGTGTTATAAGACATATAAGGACTCAATTGAACCTATCTCTTACATGCACGCGCACTGCATCAAAGATCATTTATCCTGCACTTTCTTTCTTATCCTTTTTTGTATGTCGCCGTTTTGTATCTGGCCTCCCAAGCTTGGTCCTTCTACTCGTTGAGGCCATATTGATCACCATTGATTTGTTCAACGAAAGTCCTAAAAAGACCCTGAACCACTTTCATTGACTGCCACTTTTACAGATCTTCCTTAATATCGTAAAAAATATTCCATTCTGTTAATAAAATCTGATATTTTCCTATAAACCTCCGGAATTTTAGCTCATGTATACAGATAACGCCCCTTCATCCTCGACTTCCTTGGTCTTGATATTTATTGCTTAGCTTTTGCGAAAATTGTACTTTTTGGGGTAACGTCTAGCTCGACATGTTGGTTATGCATTGCACGTTTTCTCCTCTGGCTGGAAAAAGGGCTATGTTTCGGCAAGATCAATTGCTCTGATCTATGTGGTGTAATTCCTTCTAGTTTACTCCAGCGTCACCCGATATTTTTTGTAAAATAAGATGACAACCGCTGCCTTTTCTCAGGCACCTCAAATTGAGCTTTCTTTAAATTCTTAGGTTGGCCTTCATAACGTTTGTTTATTGGTTGCTCCAGGCATTTTTCTCCCTTTGTAAATGGCATTGATGGCTTTCCTTAAATTACCAAATTGAGCGGAGTTTGATAATTTACGAATTTCTCAATGTTGTTACTTAGTACAATTTGTGGTGTGTTCCGCAGTCCTTTCAGCTTAACAACATGTTCTTTGAAACTCGCTTCCTGTAGTACGCATCCAGTTAGTTTTTTTTTTCTCATACAATAACGTATGTTCTCATTATTAATGATAAAGATTGTCCTTCTCGAAAAATCTGAATCCAAGATTTAGTCTATCCTAAACTTCAGCCCATCTAGCTATTGATTTTGACATTTTGATTATCAAATTTATTTTTTTACCAAAATTTAGTTTATAAGCTACTAAGTTTCAAACTCCCAAAACTGTAGGAGGTTTTGGCAATCTAAAGCTATAATACCCATTTTCCTTCAACCATTATTTTTGTAAGGTTAAGCTTAGTAGCTTTAAAACGAAGATGACAACGCTCAAATTCATTCATTTTTGAGTTCAAAGAAGGTGAATTAAGCTAATCTGGTTACTGGAGCTGCAAGGGCAGTGAGTATGCAATTGAATTAGTATATACCTACAAACGGTTTAACACGCGTCATGCATTCTGATTAGGTACTCTACTAGAGGTCTATTTGTGATAGCCTACTGTACTAGTCGAGAAAAGATGGCGGATCAAAATAATAATGAGCCCCATTTTTCTATAATATCAGAGGGTTTCATCGGTAATTTAATTTGTACATCCTTTTTTGACCGATTAGTAGGTTTATACTAAAATAATTAGACCTCTCGGCGTCATGGACTACGAGTTTGAATAACCCATTCGGCCTTCGGCCTCGTGGGCTTTTGACTCGTAGTCCATTCGTCCTCGAGGTCTAATTGCTAAATATATGTTCTTTTACTCGCTTCATTGAAGGAATTGTGTTTTGAAGTTCCTCTAGTGTCTAGTTCAGCAACAACAATAGCAACAAGTATAATTTGCTATCTGATTAAGATATGTAAATGAAATTCTATAAGAAAAGCACAGCTGCTTAGAGAGTAGGGACAATTAAGTTATCTGCCAACACATCCGATAGTTTTGTTTTTCAATCCGTTCAGATAGTTTGGCTTTGGTTTCAAAACGTGCGTAAAGTAACACATGCTTGCGTATTGGTGTTTTCAAGTGCAGTAGGCAGACGGGTAACTTTTAGTTTATGCTCAAAGCGTCACAGTAGAGGTATCATTTCACATAACATCTAAACAGCAAAACAATACACAAGACGGACAAGAACGGCACACCAGGTTTGTTTTGCATTTTAAATAAATATTTTTAAACTCTTTAAGACCATTCAATTGACTTTTATTTATATAAGACATGTTATTCTTTTACATTTTCTCAACGCAGTAGTCCATCACTGCCTTCAATTCGACCATCAGTCCCTGGGTGTGAATATTTGTGACAACTTTGTTCTAAAAAAGCTGACTTAGCTTTCCATCCTTACGAGATCTGTTAATAATGTATCCGCTCCTATTGGGTTTTTAACCTTCGATGGATTAGTGAACACTGAGGGGAATTAAAAGCTTTCATCTTATTAACACTTCAGGAACCGGATATATATAAACACTGCCTGCAAGAGTCTTAAGGCTTCCAAAAGGATTTTGCAATGTTCAATTTGTAATCTTTTTGAGCTATTTCAATAAAAGTTTCAGTCGAGAACAATTGTTATAGTTTAATGTTTTAGATTTTTGAACGGATCTGAACTAAAGGAGTTTGCCGTTTGGATTTACGTTTCCTTCGTTAGAAACAAAATTATAAACCTTTTTTGTAAATTATACCAATTATTTCTTTTGAAACGTTGCCAATTATTAATTATACCAATGAACATTTGTTTTAGCTTTACTTTTCTTAAAACAATTTTTTAGCAGGTCTAAATTAATGGAGTTTGCCTTTTGAAATTTACACTTGCTTCGTTAGAAATAAAATTGGAAACTTTTGGAAGTTATACCAGTTTGAAACATAGTTACCTGTTTAAACAGGTGTTGTAGAAAAGTGTTAATCCTAAAGTGTTTTTTTATCGTTGAACGTAAAATATTAATTAGATGGTCATTACAGTGCTTTATCACAAGTAAAAACAATAAACACTACTTCCTCAGTGCTCAAAGACTCTTTTGATGTTTAATTAAATGAGAAATAACTTTTGTTTTTCAGATATTTAAGTAACGTTAACATTTAGTTGTAAAAGCCAAAATTTGCGCCGAGCTAAAAAACAACAAAAGAAAACTTATTTTTTTTTTCTTCCATAGAAACATAACGTTTTGGAGTGAAAGCAAATGAAAAGAAAGTTTGGTTTATTAGCTAAGGAGCTTCAAAGTAACGCATGGTTTGTGATAAGATGTATCAAGTGATAATCAAAAAACCTAGCAAATCTTAAATGGTAAAGAGATTTTAGGAATGTGTATTTTTAATTACCCGAAGTGTCAACTTCGGCGATTTGCGTAAAAGAGGAGCAGGATGTGAACAAAGACTGATAGTATACTTTGAGAAACGAAACCATCACAACGTGTTGTGTTTATCTAAGTGTAATTTTTCATTTTTTCAGATGAGTCGACTTCAAACTGAAATTTCCGTTTTTTCAGAAATAAAAACAATAGCTAAACATTATTATTCTAAATTAAAATTAGTCCAAATAAAATATCTTAGAGATCCAGTCAACAATTAACTAAAAGAAATGTAATTATGTTTATAAAATCATAAGTTTTTAACGGAAAACTTAATACGTTAACGCGGACGATGTTAGTCTAGGGAAGAATAGATTTTCGAATTTGCAACGAACACGGTGAACCACTAAACGGTATCTGAGTACCAGCACTAATAAAACTTTTCTCTTAATTATCTTCTACTTAAATTTGGCTTATAAAATATATCGAGCTAGCTGACTTTACCTTTGTGCTCGTTCCGCTCGAAGAGATGACTCCTACTTCTTTTACATTCCACGATCCCTGTTCATTAGGTCCTAGTAGTATTTCCTCTACAGTCGCGTCTAAAGGAATTTCTTGCACTTTGTCGTCCAAGGGGATTTCCTCAACAGTTGTTGTAATAGGAGAAACCTGAACTGTGTTTTCCAATGCAATTTGCTCAACACTTGTGTCGATAGGACAAACTTGAACTGCGTTTTCCAATGCAATTTGCTCAGCACATGTGTTGATAGGACAAACCTGAACTGTGTTTTCCAAGGGGGTTTCATCAACAGTTGTTTCTATAGGACAAACTTGCACAGTGTTATCTAAGGGGATTTCCTGTACACTTGTTTCTAGTGGAATTTCCTGAACGTACATATCTGTCTCAACCTGTTTTGTAAACAAAGAAATATAAAAATGAAGATATTAAAAAAAATATTAGCATTAATTTTTATAATAGAGTTTCGTTCCTTATGAGGAGAGTGAATTTTAAGGTAGATAAAATTTTAAATGCACGTATGTGTATCAATACAAAAGTGCTGAAGGAATGTAATTCTGCTTTCTTACAGAAAAAAATTTCGAGTTACTGGTCAGTCATCCACTAATAATGGAGAAATTTGTTGTTCTAAGATGAATAAAAAATACACTTTTCTAAGTACTGTTAAGCGTTTTACTTAGCTAGCAGAATAATTGTTTAATCGAAAACTAAAACCGAATATACTGATAATCTCTGGCCGACCTCTGTAGTATTTTCTTTGCATGTTGTTTCTTTGAGAACAGAATGACTGTAATCTATTTGAAGTGGGGGTTCTGGAATTAACATTTTCTTACAAATGTTTTTTCTGCTTTTCGCGTGAATGATTCAGAATACCATAATATACCATTACATACCGGGCATTGCGAATCAAAAGGATTTTCATCCATGGAGCCGATTTGCTGAATTTGGAAGCTGTCAACCAATGGCGTTTCGTGTTGTGAGGATACCTGCTTGGTCGAAAATTGGGAATCTATTGGCACCTCTTGGGATGACATCTCGAGAGCCTGGATCTCGTTAGTTGATCCTACGGTTCCAATCTCTTGCGCAACGCTCCCATGAGATATTTCTTGAGTTGTCATTTCATGAGCTATTCCTTGAGATACTATTTCTGCTGAACACATTGAAGTGGTACTCATTCCAGCCTCAGTTAACTGAGCTTGATTATCCCCAACCATTGTCACTTCAGTAATCTGACCAGAATTTCCACCAATCATCTGTAGTTGTTCGCTATCTACCATTTGGACAGATCCGGCATTCATCATCTGCATTTGTCCTCCATCTACCATTTGTATTGATCCTGAATCTATCATCTGCACTTGTCCAGCGTTTATCATTTGCACAGAACTTCCAGCCATCATCTGCACTTGCCCGCCACCTACCATCTGTATTTGGCCACCGTTTATCATTTGTTCAGATCCTGCATCCATCATTTGCGCTTGTCCGCCATCTAGCATCTGTACTTGACCACCGTTTATCATTTGTACAGATCCTGCATCCATCATTTGCGCTTGTCCGCCACCTAGCATCTGTACTGGGCCACCGTTTATCATTTGTACAGATCCTGCATCCATCATTTGCGCTTGTCCGCCATCTACCATGTGCACTTGACCACCGTTTATCATTTGTACAGATCCTCCATCCATCATTTGTACTTGACCGCCCTGTGCTATTTGAACAGAACCGGCGTCCATCATCTCTACTTGTCCTCCATGCACCATTTGTACAGAACTTGTATTCATCATCTGCATATGGCCGCTGTTTATAGTTTGTACAGATCCTCCGCCAGTCATCTGCATTTGCCCACCATTTATCATTTGCACCGATCCTGCATCCATCCGCATTTCACCGCCATCGATTATTTGAATCGAACCTCCCTCAACGGTAGGCACTTGCTCGTTATTTATCATTTGCATTGCCCCTCCATCAAATAACCGTACTTGGCCATCAATCGCTCGAGTTTCAGTCGGTTGCGTCTCCATACACTGCGCAGGACTTGTTTGCTCTTGTTCGTATCCAGCTTCTTGATGTTTTTTATCATTCGCCGAAAGTTCTTTGGAGGTTGCTTCATCCACGTCTTGCGTGTCAGATAAGAGATTGTTATTGGGAGCAACGTTCGTCGAATATTCAAAACAAGTAGATATTTGCATTTCAGTAGTCGAACTACTGTCAAAGTTTGTTAACTCTTGGTTAACCGCATCTGGTTTTGGAACTAATTCATTACCAGCCCCATCTTCTTTCTCAGCTATGGTCCCCTTTTTAATGTCCACGCAATAGCTCTCATCATCTTCAGTTTGCAATCCGCTATCCGCGTCACTGTCTTCGGGGTTTTCCTCGCTTTCTCCTTGTGTAAGAAACAAGTAATTTTTTCTATTTTCATTAACAATTTCTGATCCCTTAACCGTTTCATCGTTTTCAAAAATTTCATTTTCATCGACATCGTGGTTTTCTAAATTGTATTCTAAGTCATTTGCTGGGCTGTCGACTCTCTGCATTTCTTCTTTATCCCCATTGTTGTTTTCAAATTGCTTCGTAATGTCGTCATTGCTTTCATTCTCCTCTCCACTAATGAGATAATTGTCGACACTGTCGGCAGCTACTTCGGTATCGTCTTCAATCTGACATTGGTCATCGCGGTTTTCTTTGGCAATGATTTCATTTTCATTTTCTGCGGGAGATTCATTTCCATTGTTGTCAAAGTGGTTGACCAAATAGGAATTCTTCCCAATATCATCAATATTTTCTTGATATGAAGGAACATCTTCTTCATAATATGAGGTTGGAGAAGTATTTGCTTCTTCCCTATCCTCGCAGTTTGAAACTTGATGTTTCAAAACTTCATCTTCGCTTTCTCGCCCATCTTCCTCTTCATAACTTTGCTTTTTGCTTTCATCACCTCCCCTCAAGATGTCATTAGCAAGTTGTTTAACTCCCGTATATTCTTCGCCTTCGCAAGGATTCTCAGATATGCTATTCACCATCTTTTCTTCGTCACAAGTATTATTAGCTGTAAAGACAACAGAAAAATTCCACTGAATGATATAGTTTGAGCTTGGTTCTTGTTAGGGAATGTGTGTAAACATTGGCAGGTCTCGAATAAATTAAGCTTATTTTGCATCACAACAATAAGACTATAAATGTCTAGCTTTATTCTGTTTGTTTCAACACAAAATAAATGAAAAAAAAATCCTCCTTAGTTTTTATTTCTTAAAAATGTAAAGGAAAATTAGATTCCGTATCAAATCAAAACACAAAGTAAAAGTGCCATTTAGTGGTTTGGCAAGGTCTCATGGCTTTCCTTTTTCAAGATTTGCCTTATGTAAATACCTGCTGTGAGTTGATATTTGATTAAAACAAAAGATCTCGAGTTTTAAGACATTCTTGATAGAAATCGTTGAAAATAAATAGCGAAATCTGAAATGCTTACCTTATAACTGAAAATCATTTTTAATGTAAAATTAGTTACTGGGACAATAAAATTGAGATTTATGAAAACAATGAAAAATACTTAATAATGAACAACTTTCATAGCTTAACACATACAAATTAATGGACCTTAATCTGACCTACAACAAAGAGTAATTTACAGTAGCTGTGATTTAGTTTCAGTCTTTATTTGAAAAAAAAAAATTTTTGGCCTTGTATTGCATTAGTATAGTTATAAAATCTTTTTAGTTTTGCTAGTTGAAAAAATCTTAAAACTGGTTTTTAAAATAAAGTAATTCCCTTAATTTTTCAGTAAGATATCTTCCTTAGCCAATGTTTAGACTTTATAAACCACATTATAAGACCTTTGTAGAAAAGGACGCTTCTTAATTTTTAAATGGCGTCTCTTTGCGTTTGCCAACTTTTTTTAACATGCCCAACTTTTAAGCACATGACAGAAATTGAATAAACATTGTCATCAATTTAAGATTAACAATAAAATGTGTTTAAAAGAATTCTTTGTTTTTAAACTGTACTAAGTGTTTCTAAAATTGCCTTGAGTTGTATGATAAAGCGTTTTCATGAAGAATGTCTGTGTCCTTGTTATTGCCTTTATTTTCAAAAACTTTAAAATTTTATACGCATGACTGATTTATAAACAAATTATTACTGAAATGGAACTATACAAAAACAACTATAACATTTATTGCAGTAATCAAATTAGATAAGATTTCATGCCAGTAAATTTGCTTAAAGTTTTTAAAAGGAAAATCTTCTATAATACAAAATAATTTTTCCCTTTATGTAGTTGCGCAATATTTGCTAAGAAAGAGCATCACAACTTGTGTAACGCGAAAAAGCGCCTTAAATAAAACATAACGCAACTACCAAAATGCTACCGAGGGGAATAGCTATAAACAAGAAAAAATCTACTCTTAAATTAGTCATTTATAAGAAATGCTTGTCATAGTTGTTGTATTGTCCCACAATTTTGTTTGTGATAGAAAACTGGTAATAATTTATATGAATTCGCATTTTGCGAAATGCGCCTTGCTTGAAAATACTTTGTTTTAATCGAGGTTTTATTGTACTATAAGTTTCGTTTGTGGAAAAACTGTTTTTTTTTTCTCGCTTTATGCGAAACGCGCCTCTCTTGGAAATACTTTCATTTAATCCAGGTCTTGCAGTACTAAAGTTTTGTTTGTGATAAAAAATCTAGTTTTCTTTCCGCTTTATGCCAACGCCTTTTTCTGGAGTATCGCAGACTCAATTGTTTCTTATTAATTTGTGATGATAAGTTTCATACAGTTTGAGTGGACCAAAAAAAGGTTGCTTAGACGTAGAGCTTTCATAATTGATTAGGAAAACACTTTCAGCAGATTTTTTTGAAATTTATAAAATTGTTTTAGGTAACTAATCGAACTATTGCTAGCTAGCTTATAACGTTGAATTTTATTTCCAAATTTCAAAAATAAAATAGAATGTTCAGCACACTAACTGAAATGATATCCTAATATATTTGTTTTTTTCGTAAAGAATATGATCATATTGCTAAATTGTTGGAATTTCATGTAAACTATATTATATGAAAATTTTGCTTCATTATAATTAGTCTAATTACTCAAATTTTGCGATGAATTACTATCGCGAGGTTAGAGTAACGCGAAAAAAATACAAACAAAACATGAGGCCACTACCAGTTTGTTATCAGTAAAGAAAACAGTTTATAAAAATCCCTTAATTAAATCAGTTATATATGAGAAATGCTTGTTATTAATTCTGTCCTATAGTCCCAAAAAATCGCCTTTATGTTTAGATGTTTATCAACTGCTTTTGCGTTAACGTGGAAAAATGCGACAAATAAACAATAAATTCTTTTTCGCAACTTTACCCTCTTTTTTCAATGGTCAAAATAAAGTGAAAATAAGACTTCAGTAGAATGATTTCGCAAAAGACAAGATTACAATTAACAAGATAAATATTTTCGTTCTCTGTGCTTTGACAAATATTTTTGTCAAGTTTCTAACCGAAAACATCAACAGTCAGAGTTCCTAATCAGTTTTTACTTGTTTTCAAGTGCTTTTAAAGCCTCAATTTTGTTAAGTTATTTTATTTTGATATTGAAAATAGTAATATTGAATGATATGTTATATATGTAGCAGCTTTTCTAAGACAAAAAAAAATCAAAACCAAAACACTATTAATTAAACTATCTCAATTAATGAAATCAAAACGCCGATTTAAATTTTTTGTATAAAATCTGGAGATCTATAAGCTCTGCGACGAACGCACACATCCTAGTCAGGAAATTGAAATTGATCTTACTCAGATAAATTCTAGCGGAATAGGAGACATTTCGAAATATTGCAAATAAAGTAACGTGTAGATTCAACAAGAAATAAGATACTTTTCAAATCCAAAATATTTTTGAAACTTTGAATAGAAGGTTCTTCTAAATGTAATACAGAGTATAGGACACATTTCGAAGGCAATGTAAATTTGAAACTTTAAACTAAATGCATCTTATGTATAGTATCAGTTAGGTTCTATACGATGAGATAGGTGGAAGCATTTTTTCAATCATTGGTGTTCAATTTTTATTCAGTTTTTCAATGCTTCGCAACAGTTTGAAATAAAATGCATAGCGAACGACTACATTTTATCGATACTGTATTGTCAGAACAAAACAATCTTTGTGAAATAAATTAGCGTTTCCCCAATAAAATTGCTTCAAAACAAGTTAACCACTAGGTATTACAAAACTCAAAAAAATACATGTACAAGTATATAATTCCAAATTTTTCATTTTCAAAGCACGTGCTTTAAGATATTTTCATTTTCTTCACAGAAGTGGTTAGTAATACAAACCGTTTTAACCATAATTCCAAAAAAAAAGCTACTCTTAATTTTTAAAAGTTTCATTCTGGCTAGAAAAATGGATAAGAATACTGTCTTTAACTGTATTGTGGGTGTAAACTACAAATTCATGATACATTTTTCTAAAATTAACTAAAGTTTCAATGTAGGCATTGGGTTTCATTTGGAATTAAAGCTTCTAATGTAAGCATATAAGCACCACTAATGTTCTTATTAATATATTTTTTGTTAAATATTCTAAGAAGAGAACTAGTTTAGCTGATGGCTTAAGGTTACTGTTCAGTTTAAGCGGTGTTTTTGGTTAATAGAGCATATCTCTGTTAATTCGCAACGTAACCCTATA
>JAOBAY020078172.1:0-30021 GCA_025331085.2 Zoanthus sociatus
TGTTGGTCCGGCCGGGAATCGAACCCGAGCCTCCCGCACGATAGACTGGCACCTTACCAATTAGGCTAACCAGGCGGAGGTTTAGTTTGAACCCACGTGACCTTCTCGTTACGAGTCCACCGCCCTACCGGCTGACCTACCGAGCCCATTACTGGAAGGGCTTTGATAATTACAAATTAGAATATTATGATTTCTGCATTTCGATTGAACATACCACTCATCGATTAAAAAGTTTAAATCTTTTTTGATGCATTCTAAATTTTCTTAAATACTAAGTTATAAAAGTTTTCTCTAATTTCTGTCTAGTTTTGAGTTCACTATTATAGTTTTTACCCCCAACATTACTTCCATTGTCATTGCCCTTGTTATCTTCCTATTGCAAGTCATCAGTTTTATTGGCATCTTCGTTGCGCCACTTCCATCTACACTAGTAACATTAATGATGACAAGCGCTTGTTATCACCTTAATAAAACCAGTTTAACATGCAGAAAGTAGGGCCAACATCTTGTCGTCATTGACACCACCATCACCATCGTCATCACCATCATCATCATCACCATCATTATCATCATCTTCTTCAGTTTCATCACCATTACCTTCATTATTACTAATATAACCATCATAATTCTGACCAAGGCTCCTTTCCAAATGTAGCAATGGCTTTCGTAGCAAGCACAAAATTCATATATTTTTTTTATTTTCCTCTTCGGTTTTCTTTTCCATTGCGCTTGCTCGCGGGCAGCGTTGATTGTACCTTCCTCGACATACTTGGTGTTTGCTAGAAAGTGTCAGCTCAATGTGTGTCTCATCATGTTGTTTGTTCATTGGTGTTTGTAATTTGTTTAATTACTCAAAGAAAGCGGAGTCAAGAAAGGCGTTGTAAATTGTATGCAGTCTAGTTCATGGCTGCAGGCGCGAGTACAGTAAGAGAATACCCTGGGAAATTTTAAATTTTAGCTTTTCTAAAGGTGGTGTTACACGGTCAACTTGCAACAACGATTTTTCGCACAACACCGTATCGTGGAAAATCGATCCCCGTGTAATATGTTAGCGAGGACGATTTTCTCCACAACAATTGGCACGGCAACATGTTAGGAATTTTTGAATTGATTTCAAAAACTCGCAACACAAGATGACGAATAATTAGGAAATCGACGCGTGTAACATGTCGCCGTCGATTTTTATCGCAACATCACGAACTAGCTGGTGATAAACTCCTCTCTCCTGTCTCCTCAAACAATTCCTCGTTCAAACAATTCTTTCTCTTCTCCTTGGTTCATTTGCGTCAGAACCAGCCGACATAAGCAGAAGGATAAAATTTTTCCATCGATAAAGTCAAACGCTATTTTGTTTGTTTACATTGTCGCAGAGTGTGGACTAGGTACTAAAATGAATGTTGCGCGAGAAGTTGTTCCCGTGTAACATTTCGTCAAAAGTTGACACACAAATGGCGCAATAACGTTGCGCAAGAAATCGGCGTTGCAAGTTGAACCGTGTAACACTACCTTAATGCGCATTTAGCAATTTATCAGAAAGAGTTAAAGAAAGTATGAACGGAAGTATATGGTGAACATTTCATGTGTTTAACAGCAAAGTGACACTTATTTTAGTACCGTAACTAAAAAATGCGACCAAACTCAAAAGTTAGTCAGGCCATAGCCGCCTACAGGACCATTTTCGCGGGGTCTGTGATATTATGAAATTTGTTTACTTAATCCGGTCACAAAACACAACAGTAGTGCAGTAAAATTCAAAATACGCGCTGGCTCTCATAATCAATTTACGAACGTAGAGTGCTTGTTTCTTCCAAATTCGTTTTATTTTTGGTTCGAAAGTAAATACACCGCTTCTATTCATTGATATAACTTAAATCCTATAATAAATATGAGCCAGACCCTGTTTTCCAGATATATATTATTATAAATATGGCACTTGTTTTACTTTTATACAAGTAAAGTTCTACAATTTCGCTAAATTTTATACCGAATAAAATAAAATTCGATAGCTTAACTTAAAATCAGGCAGCTAACACTTTCGCTGTGTCAAAGAAATTCATTTTGCCTTAGAAACATTTGCAACCCAGTATACGCTGTATTCAGCGTCTTCTTAGACTTAGAAACAGCTAGGGGCTCGTATGCTAATAAGAGAAAACGCCTTTAAAGAGTGTTTTTTTTTTTACTTATCGTCTTTGCAGCGAGTGGTAATATGCATTCGTGCCAATAGAAAAGCCTTCTGGCTTGAGCATCGCATCGCTTGCCATGTAAGCAGTCTAATCCAAAGATATTTTGGTTAATTTTTAAAAACAAAACTGAAACTCTATCATTTCCTGATATTGTGTAGGCATTAGCCAACACGAAAGCTCCTAGCGATTATAAAGCAGCTGCGCTCTCTGAACGCTTTTGGTCAATTTTTACGGACCACTCCAGTCTCTGTTTCTTGGCATTCGTGCCGTTCTGTCGGGGCCTGATTTTTCTATTGCCATGGTTAAGTCTTTAACGAACAAAGCAGTTTAATGTATCGAAAGCCACTGGTTCTGCCGGGCTACCTGCTCATTCCTAACGTATCGAAAGCCACTGGTTCTGCCGGGCTACCTGCTCATTCCTAACGTATCGAAAGCCACTGGTTCTGACGAGCTACCTGCTCATTCCTAACGTATCGAAAGCCACTGGTTCTGACGGGCTACCTGCTCATTCCTAACGTATCGAAAGCCACTGGTTCTGACGGGCTACCTGCTCATTTCTTGTTGAATGCGCTGACGTTATACATGGTCTGCAGTGTGCAAACTCAGTTTCAATCTCTCCTTGTGCTTTGGCAGTTTTCGCTTTTTTTTAATTTTGAAATGGATGCTAACTTGTACCCGGTGTTCAAAAAAGGCGAAAACCATCTCGAACTACCTAACATTACCAAGCCATGTTTAGAAGGGTTTGTATGGAGTCATTAGAGCATAACTGTGGTAATACCTCGCCGACAATTCGCACTAACATGCTGATTCTTTGCAAGGATTCATATTTAGTCTTGGTTGCGTGGATAATCTTAAGCGCATTTAAAAACAAACTACAAGAAGTACAAACAATGGAAAAACAAATCGGCCACGCAGAGTCTTTCAATAAGAAATGGAGAAAAAGATTGCTAATTTGTATTTAAAAGTCCTCTGCAATGAATAATCAGAACAAACAGATCATCATTAAGAACTACTCATATATTTCAAGTAATAGCTGCACTCTCTCTCTCGCTCTTTGGATTTCTGTCTTATTTTTTCATTTTGCAGTTTTTTGTTTTTGTTTTTTTTTCTTTTTTGAGGTTCAAGATACTATAAACTTTTTTATTGGTATTATATTGTAGTTAATTTCTTTAAAAAAGAAAAAAAGATCTGTGGTAATATCTCGCAAACGATCATGTTGATTTTGGCAGGGATTCATTAATTTTTTAATTTTAGTCTTGATACGCTCTAATGACCTCAATAAACTCTTATAAGTACATAAATTTTGATTTTTAACTTTATAAGGTCCAGTATTTACTTCAGTTTTAGAATTCTGTTGAACACTGATCATAGAAGGCTGATCCAGAGGGGGCCTAGTATTGTGAGCTTTCCTGTTGTACCGCCTACCTTGCAAAGCCTTAACTAAGTGAGAAAACTGAAATAAAGCTTTAATCTTTAAATTCCTCATTTCTACCACCGCACCGTTGATGCGGCAATCGAATTTCATTTTTTTAAATACGATTTTCCTTTTTGTACAATATTTTTTATACGTCATTACTTCACTCCCACGAAGGACTGAAGTCCAAAACGTCAATTTTTGCTTTTTTCTTTAAAGGTGTTTAACTTATGAAAAAATAATATTTTGTACAACTACATCAAAAATAATTTTATAATTTGAAATCAGAAACAATATTATAATGCGTTTTTTTATGAAAGTTTATTTTAAATTAATATTTTTGAGTTAACTTTGAAGACAATCACGATACTCTTTGTGTTGCATTTCGTGGTATATTTTAAGAACAAGGTACTCGGTCCAAAGTATGTTGTGTGCAGTGAAACAGGCTTGAGGCTGAAAAATTGTCTAAAAAGTAAACATTAGCGCGAGACAAAGTCGAGGGGCAAATGAGAAACTTTGAGGGACTACTTGCCGTTATATCATGACACATCACTCCATGCATACAACATTTACTACGGATATGCTTTATTCATATTATAATTCTGCAATATTTTCTCACCAACAAATTTACAACACGAAGGCAGTAGTCAAGGTCCCCAGTCCCGACGCACGCACATACTAAGCATGACTTGTGATTGGTCCTTAGGTAGAAATCACGTGAAAGTATCGTGAGCTAGCTGACAATTCAAAACTAGAAGTACTGGAAGTTCTGGAACAATACAATTTAAAAGGGAAGAAATACTTCCAGAAATATTGTTCAACAGTGGCAGTTGATCAAGGGTGATCAAATCTTGATATGAAAGAAAGTTTATATTGAAAACAAAGCCGAGTTTGTATGTATATGTTGACAGCTTGGACCTTTGTTATGTTGACACTTCCGTGTTTATTATGTTGACAGCATCCGTTTCGATATTTGCCTTGCTACATTCGCTGATATTCTGCCCTGCGAAGAAATCACGTAGTCGAATCGAACCAGTGCCAATAATGGTGCGTGATTTGATGGCAATAATTATTTTTGAATTATAATCGGTAGCATCAGCTGATTGCTGAATACAGATATGTTTTAACGGGAATAAGTACATACTGGTCTAAGAAAAAACAATAGTGTAAAATAGAATGGCTATAAAAATTTTAAGATGACGGGTTTGAATCACCGTGGTATTATCAGTGTTGATTCGGTGAATTTCTAGCCCTGTTTGGCCGAGCGGACCACTTTAATTATTATTGTTTTTTAAACATTAAACGCAAATTACCTTTTACTTTCTAAAATTTGTATTCACGAATAATTGCAAAAAGTGGCTTACGGTGAATGTTTCAAAAGTGATCTGTAAGGTTATATACACAAGAGGAGACTTTGGTTACTCGATATAGTAATATTGGCATCCTGACTGCTGACAATGAGAGTGACGAAAACTCAAGTCTTGTGTGGTATGCGGATTAGTGTGGTATTTGTGACCTCAATTACACAAATTATGTAGGGAAAATCACTTGCCATTTTCCTTTGTCGCGCTTTTGTGATTCTTCTTATTAACGGAATCAAATTTTCTTTTTTCAGTGTTATTTTACACTTTCTTGGAATTTAATAAAATGAAATATTTTTTTGTTCCGTAAAATATAAATTCTAGTTTACAATTAGAATATGAGCTCTTAACTTTTATCGATTGGCGTGTTGTCTGAAAAGCGGAAAAGGGTGTCATGGAAAAATTGTTTACATCTCGAAATGCTATCGGTCAACTGGAAGATAGTGAGTAATATAGCCAATGGCAGAATTTGCGATAGTTAGAGATTAGATTTCTACTAATAAGTATTATAAGCGACCATCTTTCTGTTCAACCATTGTTTGAAATAGAATATGATAGTAAATATTTATCAAAAGATGAAATTGTTGCTAAATATTTTCATTTATAAGTTCTATCTAATTATACTTTATATATGCTTTAAAATTAGTAATATTCCGTAAAAGGTTATTATCGTAGTTTTTAGATCCCGGCATTCGTCGGCGCATTTTCTAAGTGCATCCTTTTGATAGAGAAGAGAAATTGACAATAATCAGCCATGACAGTTCCTCACGTTCAGGTGGAAAGATTGTCAAATTGAGTTTATAAACTTCTGTAAATAACTTCCGGTTTGAGTACTTCGTAAAACCTTTGGTCGTTATGCTCGATTAACACCAGACAATTGTTACTTTTTGCTATCGTTTAAGGAATTGGAATTTATTTTGTATTTTAAAATTTGTCACCTTTCTGAAGATTGTAGTTCGTTATGATGTTTTTGTGTTTTTTTCGTAAAAGTTCTCTAGTTTCTAACTTTCAATGTTTGCGTGCTAAGAACTAAGTTCCTTTTTATAATGAATTTCTTAGAATTAAGAAAATAAATTAATAGGAAATCGTATCTATTTTCTTGATTTTTAAAGTGAAAGAGCTCTCTCGTAAGAAATTGACTTCATTTCCTCAACGAAAAGACCCCAATCGCGTAAGAAGGACGCGTAGGAAGTAAAGAAATCCGAGAATCACGGTTGTTTCCTTATTATATCTGAGGCAGCTTCGATTCAGCTTCTATATTTTTATTAGAGATTATCAAATCAGCGGAAAAGTTTACAACGTTAATGAAGAAGCACGGTTTGAAATAGGTAAGCTCGTAAAATGATGATCTTCAGATAGTTTTAAAAGTATATACATATGAAATACATATACTCTATCGGAAGTGTGGAAGTTGAAGCTTCTCATTTACAGCGAGTGTATATATAACGAATAATTCTATGGTTTTTTTTAAACTATAACATAGATGTAATGAGTTATGTAGTGATTATTTCGTTGGGCTTATGTGGATGTCTTCGTCGCTTGTGTTTCTGTCCGTAGCAGTGACTACTACTACATATTTTTAGCTTTGTAATTGTAAACGTTTGGAAGATAAAAAGAAAAAAGTGTTATAAAGTTCCTGTTTCTCCTTAATCTTTTCTTGATTCTAGTAAGTAAGTAAGTAAGTAAGTAAGTCAACTTTATTTAAGCATGGTGCCCATTCAGCAACAAGACTGATATCCTAGAAGATAGAAGAACTAGAAGATATTAGACCAAAATTCATCCTTGTTTTTTTTTCTGCTAGATCTAATGTGGACTTGATAGCCCCTAGGGCCTGAGGTACAGCAAAATAAGACTTTTAAAAAATCTCATGTTTTTGTGATTAACTTTACAACATATTATTTTTAGGAAAATAAATGGTTAGAAAAAAATACAGGATTACCTCCTATGCGCGTTGCGCAAACCCGATTCCCACAAAGCGTTTTTTTAGGATCTTTCTTTCAATTCAAATCAAAAACTGCATATTTTCAGTCTAGTCGGATTTCACAATCATTCTGACTATGTATTGGTTGGTCATTCAAGTAGATTATTTAATTAGACTTGTGCCAAGAACCGGACATTCACGCGTCGCGCTGCCCAATGGAGTTCGGTTTGCATGCAGTTTTCGCTTTGATAAGATATATTAATTGTTAATTTATGCTTTTTGAGATCGAAAATCGTTGTTCTAACAAATACACATTGTGTTTTTTCATCTCAATGACATAGCGTGATTTTTGTTCTGTTGGCTTTTTAAACTTGTCAGCGCTAAAGTAATTGAAACTGACATTGATTGAGTCTCTTTCGGGCGGAAGTTGTCGTAAAAAAAGGTTTTTGAACACAAAAATTGTCCTTTTAAACACAGGCTTAAAAAAATAAGGCACAACTTCTGTTTCGTCTGCAGGGAGCTAAAAGTTTATTTTTTGGACGCAAACATGCTGCGTATTTTCATTTTTTAAGCTCTGCGTTAATTATGTTAATTGACCCTTGGGAATATCGAGTTTCGTTTGCAAACTCATTTTACAATTAAGACGCTTCTGCAAGACTCATCCATTGCAACATGTTGTTGTGTTTGTTATTGAAAACGCCACTATAAAACGATTTAGTCATATTCGCACAAAACTTACAAACGAAAGAACAGTTTTTCGTAAACTTGGGAAAGGCACCACTGTTCCGGACTGTTCTCTGTGACACCAGCTTGGCTGTGCGAGTATTCCAATTCTGAAGTAGTTGCAAAGTTGGATGTGATCCTAAGGCTAAGATTTGTGCGAGAGTCGCTCATCACCTGGAGCCGGAGTCTAGTTTCCAACGAGAATTCACAACCTCAAACAACAGTAATTGTGAGTATTGTGATGAAAAAACGTGATCGTATGTTTGATTTGCTGTGTTTCTTCGCCATTAAGCTCCTTCAGTAAACAGGTTTTTTATTTCTCTGACACAATATTCGCGCTTTCGTATCTAAACAAACTGGATTTATTTTACTATCTGTACTATTGGTGCAGTTTTCCCCACACACACAATTTTCGTCTTTTACAACAAACTTTTCACTTTAAGGAAGACTTGAAAACGTCATTTCAGGAATTGTGTAGTGCTTGACTCGCGTGATTTCAAGCGAGTGTCGGATTGTTTGCTAAACCCGCAATCAAGTGGATAAAGAATTATCTATTTTCTTCGTAGGAAAGGAATTGAGATTCTGTGTTTGTTTTCATTTTGCTTGTGTTTTATTTCGCTTCGCGAGGTAAATTTAGCATTAACCGAATCTCATTTGTGATACCTTCATTAACTCTGACATTGTACTGTACCAGCTATATTAATACGTTGCCCGAACTGGAAGAATTCATTCGTAGAAGTCTTTATTTTTACTCTGTATTCGGCATTAATCAGGATTCTCGTCAGTGGTCAATACAGACTTGTAATTTTAACTTATTTCAATTGCTTTGAGTGAGTTGCCAAATCATTTGCATTTTCTGTTTCACTCTTCACTGAAGACCGTATAACAGATTATCTAGAAATACTATACAGCTTGTCTTCTCGTCAGCAAAAAACACTATAGTCAGTACCCACTGGTTACTACCATCTCAAATATTAAAAAACCTGTTGTCAAATTCTCAATTATCTTGATTATTTTGAGTTAATTCTCGGTCACCAAACTTAAAAAGTTATTACTTTAAAATTCTGTTTAAGGAATAAAAACTACTGAATATACTTCGTTACAGTATTCTTGTTTTATACATGTGAAACTGGTTGTGCAGATAAAATTTTGATGTTCTATGATTGGATGGATTTTCATCTATTTGTTCATGGCTCGAAACTATTATTCTACTATTTCTTCGTTTAAAATATTTTTTAAATAGCCATCATTGGTCTCAAGCTTTGTAAAAATAGTCGCTGAGTCAGTTCGGGGATTTGAAAAACATATAAATTAAAACTGTATTTAAGCAAACATTTCTGTTATTATGATATGATCGGTTTGAAGTTTTTGCTGAAGTTCAAGGTCAAACACTATAAAGTGAGTGTTAGTTTAGAATTTCTTTGGCTTATTCAGTTACTGTGGCAAGATCGTGTTTTCCTTCGGAAAACGACACGCATCGTTTAGTCGCTCGAGTCTGCTGGGGATCAAAAGAGATTAGGTATCCGGATTGTTTACTAAAGACTTTTTTATGAAGGAGATGCAGGAACCAGACATTTAATTTCGCGTTAATTAGTATGGAAGTACTTTAAAACAATCGTTTTGTTGAGAAAAATTGCGGAGAAACCTGAAAGTTTCTGTAGCATAAAGTTTTGTTTTTTTAATTTTATAAATATTGTTGCATCTGTTCACTGTTTGTATTTTAGTTCAAAAGTAATTTCCGGCCTCATGTTCATGTTTTTGCTTTGATTTATTGCACAACTCTGTTATAGATTTCACTTCTTAGCGAATCACTGCAGAAGTGTGAATAACAGAATTTCTTGGTAATGTGTAGAAAATAAAATGTTTCTGAATGTATGCGATAGTACAAAACCAGATTAGAAAAAGATATCTGATGTGGTTAGTTCACTGTTGCGATATTGTTATTGTTGTTTGCCTGTAAACCATGAACAACATCATTGGCGGGAAACAATGAACAGCCATTGGCTTTCAATTAATTAGCGTTTTAATTAGCACGTGCATGTTTATATAAAAGTTTTTTTAAGGATTTTTTTTTTATTCTTAGATTTCTCTCTATCTCATTTTAGAATTTTATCTCTGGCATCTCTACTAATTTAGCTAATCGGTTTTGCTTTACGTTGAGTTGAAAGGAATCATGCTCGGAATATTGCATTTAACAAAATTTTCGAAAATCTGTGCGAAATCTTAGTCAGTCTCGGTTATATTTCATTGCCAGAATTATTCCCGCGCTTAGAGAATAATTGTTTTGTCCGAATGAAGAGGGCTGCTAAATAATTGACGCGAAACAAACGCAAACTTCAGTTCATAGCACAAATAAGAAAAGAAAAATTAAGAAATGACCTGATCAAAATGAAGCATGATGTCGTGTTATCCGTTTACCGAGTGTTTTACATGAGCCTTCGATCAGCGTAAGTCTTTCTCGCTTCAATTCCTCTGCTTGTTTGCTCATGCGCACTTTTGTTGCCAATTATTTTTGGTACTGAAGCTCGTTTTACGGCCATTTTTTTTTTCTGCACCAAAACTGTAGTTCCGGTAAAGGTCAAATGTCAAAATGCGAAGTTGTAGGCTGGTATCCATAAAATGCAATTTTGTGTCATTCTTTCATCTAAGCTTTAGGAATCTCGCGTATAGTTTTCTTTTTATTATCATGATTATCATTGTAATAGTCTTATCTCTGTCCCAGCCAAACATCGTATCTGTCGTATGCAAAAGAATAAACTTTGCGACAGATATTTGTCTCCAGGCATTCGGTAGTGCGACGCTGAATTTCAAATGACTTCGTATTTAGCATTCCTCTTGGTTAAATAAGCCGCCCAAAGAACAAATTCCACGCATTAGAAGCGTGCGTTCTTTTGAATACATTCACATCCGGTCATTGTTCGAACGCAAGTCTTGATCAAATGTTTTTCAGATTGACCCTGTTTTTGGACTTCTTCAAAGATTTAACTTTCTTATCGCGAAAAATTACTATTTAATTCCCCGTTTGTAGAAAATGTTTAATGGACTCAAAATTTCAAAAAAGCTATGAAATTTGTTTTATTATTTATTAATTTGTTTATTTATTAATTTGTTTTTCATTATTTTAAATTTTACTTATAAATGACATATAAAGTTATAAACAGGACTGGAGCAAGAGCTTCAATCTGCATTGCTGTTGTTGACAGTCCAATATATTTTAAATATATACGAGTTATTGATTCTATTAGCTTAACGGAAAACAAAATCTCTTAACGAAGTATTTGTAAAAAATACAATTTAAAGCGTAACAATTCTAGTGTATTCGGTTTTGTTTCAGTTCTACCTTAATTCTGTAAATTTCTCACTAGCTTTTAAGAATTAGCAATCTAAACTGTCATCAATTCAACATAATCTCCTCTTTGTATCGCAGAGGTCATTCATTCGAATGCCGGTGAAGCCCGATTTTTTAGGCAAGTTTTTATTTCGAAGTTTTTTTAACTTTGCACACTATCTACCAAAAACTAAAAAATATTATAGATATTATTGCTTAAAAAGTAGTACAAACTAAAATTGCCATAGCATGTTCGCTTTTCTTGGAAGACTTTTTTGCTGGTTTAGTTACTAATTATAAATTAACATTTTCATTGCGTTTGCACAGCGGCGGTTAACGCTGATGGCGAAGAACTTATCACTTTTTTTCAGGTTTTCTCTTTACAATGTATTTTTCTAACGGCTTTTTACGAGGTACATATGACGAGTTTCTCTTAAATTACGTTAAGGTTTCTCCTTCAAATACTGTAATCTATCCTTTAATGAATTCCGGTCACATCTGTATATCATATCGTCAAACTCAAAAACTTTTAATGTAATGTATAACTTATTTATATAACAAACATTTTTACAAGGAAATCATACCAGAAAACACCCAAGAGATTCCAGTATCTCTCAATATGCCAATTTTGGTAAATTGATGACGGATCCCTGTCGCGTGATACCAAACATTTGATACACTTTAAGGTGTAGATCAATATCCACATGTCTTTTTGTGGTCGGCTAGAGTCCGCGTGGACTATTGTCATTTCAAGTGTTTTAATCGATTATTACAGACAGCCAGATACTCGGCATTCTCGTGTACATTATCTCATTGTTTCCATTTTACTTTAGTCAAAACATTTCCTTCTCTCTAGTAAAAGTCGCTTAATGCCCAGAAGCAAAGTAGCAGAAAGGATAAAAATTCAACGCTAGCTGTTGTTCGGAAGTCACGCTCTAACATAACACTCGCGTGAACCATCAGAATAAATGCAGTTACAAAATCCGAACAGTAAGTACAAGTGTGAAGTCATGTAGAATTAAGTTTAACACACACACTTGGAGTAAACAATGAATACAGGTAATTTGTTTTTCGTTTTGAATTTGTTTGCATTGCAAAAATGTTGACCATTGTTTTTTCAAAGCAACGAGGTGTCGAAAACGTTGCATGACAGTTTCTGGAAAGTATCTTTTATAATATTGAAAATGAATCAAGAACAACTTATTTGTGGTTTTTTGATTCTCTTTAGGCCGACATTGGTGACGTCAGTGTTTGTAATCTGTTTTGACTTTAGAGTACAACTTTAGCGAAGGAAAAACAAGAATATAAGGTTTAAGGTTGAAAGTTGAAAAGGATCGTCATTCAAACAAGCTAATAAAACCTTTAGGTCAAACAAGAAGTTCCTGAGAGAAGATAACGGATTTCTAAAGGTCCTAAAATTCTTAAGTGGCAAAACCGTTAATGAGCCAAACATTCCTTGATAAACTTCAGTGACATCGCAGGAGCATATAAAAACCTATCGGATCATAGGTTCTGGATATTTTTTTTCGCAACGCACTTTGAAAGTTCAAAACATTGATTTGAAATATTTTTGGAAAGTAAAAGTGCAAACAAGTTTTTGCTTTTACTAACAACTTAGCTCAATGAACACCAATTAGTATGAATTACAAATTCTTTTTCTGTGAATGCATTTGACAAATATCTACCACACTCAAGTAAAACCCCTTTTTAGCAACACATAATTTGAAACAATATATAACACCTGATCGCCATATTTGCTCTAATCTGCTAACACTTTTGTCCAGAACAACTTACAGTATTAACGTTCAGATTTTTCACGAGCACGATATTGCTGTGGGAAATCAAACCGGAAGTAAATTGATAAAATAGCAAGTGAATCGTTTGGCCCGAATGTTTTACGTGCAACAAAGAGATTTAGACGTTGATTATATGTATAGCTTCCTCTATAGTCATTTAATTGTTTTATTGGTTACCGTCAGTGTATTACTTTGTGAAGATTAATACAACAATCCAGCTTTGTAGGCCGCAGGTCCTATATCATATATAGACTACAGATCCATTCATTATGAGCATATTTTATTAAAAGACTTTCCCGAAATCAAAATCGACATTTACCATTGCGTGTATAACTTAAGCGGTTCTTGAGTAAAGTGCGTGTGTTATTCACTTTCTTTTCTATACTAAAACAATTAGCGGGGTCAGTTTCATGGAACGATGAGTTGGAATAATATGCGGTTAGCTCATCGCCGTAAGTAACAAGAGTACTAGGACTAATCGTATACTAACGGGAGTGCTGCGAGTTTTGCGATGATCATTTACCTTATATTTACCTTATATTTACAATATTGTTTCTTTTGTTTATATTTTTGGTGCTAGTGTACAGCAGTGTATCAAGGAATATAAACATGTTTCTCTGTAATGAGAAAAACATCAACATTTTAAAAAACAAATAACGTGTAGATAGTATTGTAATCGTTCGGGCCGAGTCGGGTGTCGGACGTGTATCGTCGCTTTCCCTGGTTGTCGCCATTCGGGTTTCGTCGGTAGGCTGCACTCCCAGTCATGAAATCAAGGCAATCAGTCAAGACCAGTCCCTAAATTTCAATCAGCCTGGTATCAGCCACAGGCAGACCATAGCGGACACGATGAATATGGGTGCTACTCGCTTCTCTCGCTGCAATTAGATTTGCGTTTTCTCGCTTAGGTCTTTTACTTAACTGTGCTAATGTGGTCGGCCGACGGTAATAACGCCAGTGACTTTGCGAGGAGGTTGTAGTAATGACTGACTACAGTGATAAATAGTTGCCGGTTATAGTTATGATCTATAATCGTAACAGTCAGTGGTGTAAATGAATGATGGTGACACTGGCGTAATTCTTAATGATAGTAATAGTAATAGTATTTGTGATGGGAATAATAACAATGTTGATAACGAGGAAAATAGAAAAGATTCAAAGTGATGACAGTGATGTTTATGGTAACGATTTGTGATGGTGATGGTGAGAGTATAGTAATTGGGAAAGGTTAATCAAAGATGATAATGATATTGGCATTGTTTTATGGAAGAGACGGAGAAAGTGGTGGTAGTGTGGTAATGCGGTAATGCGGTAATTAATGGGGATCAGTGGTTATCAAGATAGTGTTGCATTCGCAACATTGTTAGTGCTATTGTTATTGAAAGCTATTGGGATCAGGTGTTGATACTGGAAGTGGTTGATGATGGCGATGAGTGGTGTGATGGTAATAGTTGATAATGGGTTGACGGTGACTTTGTTAAAGGTGCTAAATAACAATATTAATCGTTTATGATGAATGATGAAGGCGATAGCAGGATGAATGTTAGTTTTGCTGATGATAGTTGATGAAGATGGTGATGTCTGATGATAATGAATATGGCGAGAGTGAAAAGTGACGTTGGTTGAAACACGATTAGGTTTAACACTGCATATGATAGTGATGTTCGTAATAGTTATTGATGTTAGAATGGTAATAAATAAGATAATGAAAAACCCAATAGATGATGGTGATAATGTGAGGCTACGTTTTGATAGTAGAATTAATGGTTGTAGTTAAATCACAAATACACAAGAGATGATGTTTGGGTGCTAGAATGAATTGTAATAGTGCAGATTGTAGAAATATTTGACAAAGGAAGATCGTGGTGTTGTTGAATGGTTTTAAAGTTAGTATTGAAGATAATAATAAAAGTTACAAGTGTTATTTCTAATGATGATAATATCATATGCAGTAAGATAAATTAGTTATAATTTGTAGAGAGGGTTGTTTCATAAGATTACGCCAATGATGATGATAATGTGATAATGGTGATGACCATGATGATGGTGATAATGGTGGTGATGATGATGGTGATGATGATGGTGATAATGATAGTGGTGATGATGATGATGATGATAGTGGTGATGATGATGATGATGACTATGATGGTGGTGATGATGATGACTATGATGGTGATGATGGTGATAATGATGATGGTGGTGTTGGTGGTGATGATGATGATGATGATGATGATGGTGTTGATGATGATGGTGGTGGTAGTGATGATGATGGCGGTAATAATGATGATGGTGATGGTGATGATGATGGTGACGATGATGATGGTGATGATGATGGTGGTAATGATGCCAGTGCTATTGGTGGTGGTGGTGATGATGATGGCGCTGACGATGGTGATGTTTGTCGTCGTGGTAACAATGATGATGGTGGTAACAATTGTGGTAGTCGTGGTGATATTGATGATAGTGGTGGTGTTAGTGGTGATGGCCGGTGATGGTGATGGTAATGGTGGTATGATGATAATTTGGTGGTGGTGGTGATAATGATTGAGATACTGTAGATAATGAAATCTGGTATGAAACGCTTATCAAAATCGTATTTACGTAACTCACGAGGGAGCTAGTTTTAGTCAAGTACGGCAGCTCTGTAAAACAACTTAAGTGGCTATTGAAATCTTATCTTAAAATATCCATCAAGGTGATTGTTTGTTTAGTAAACTAGTGTCATTTTATTTATTTATTTTGGAACGAATCGTTGAAGCCGAAAACTAAAGTCAACGTTCTACAAAAGTTCTTAAAATTAAGAAGTATTGAATTTGAAGGGCCACGTACATTTTTGTATACCGTTTACAATAGGAGTTTAAGCTTATTAGGAAATTTATCCGGCAACCACACTGAAGGAGAATTTTAGGCTATTTTGAGACAGTAAAGCTGCTATAATCGTCTTACCAAAAGTATTTCGTATCGTCAGGAAATAATCTTTTTGTAATATTTTACTGCTCTATTTAGGGGACCAGTAAAATTAAATAGCTGTTTAAAAACTAGAGGCTAGTTATGGGGCATATATTTTATAGTTATTTCTAGTTTATCATTTTCCTTTTACGACAAATTCAACTGAAAAAATAATGGTAATTAACTTAATAAATATACATGGTTATCAAATACTGAGAGCGCGCGAAAGATCAAGCAAGGAAAAAAACTTAAAAAGATATGGCGATATGGAAATTAAATATATATATTTAGTAGCTCACAGATGAATAATTTTATAAGTATGGTAGAAGAGTAGCTTCCTCATTTTGTTTCAAGTGAAAACATTGATTTGTTACTTATTTATTATTATATTTTCTTAAGATGTATAATTCAACAAGGCCCTTTCCGTTTTCACATAGATAATAGTTTTAATACTGTAACTGCTTTTCTTCTGTCGCATTTAATGGACTCGTAAAAAGACAGGACATTTTCCCTTGTTATACGTGTTTACTTTTTGAAACAAAAACAGAACAAAAACAAACGAGACGGTTAAAAGAGGTCGTGCTGCTAAAGGATTAATAATATGTTTGTAAGACATAAGTCGCATTTTAAGCATTTTCGGGATCCGCCCTGTTTGCTAAATATAGGACTTTAATAGTTACAAGTGATTCCGCTTGCTTCATTTCTATATTTGTTCAGGCTATACCGGCAGTGTTGCTAAACTACAAAAACTAAAACTTGAAACTTTATATAGTTTTCAATCTTTGTTTACAGTTGATAAAAACAGAAGTTTGTCAGTTTGTTATGTTTCTTAATTTTTTGTTTACTTTTTTCTGTTGTCGTTTTACTTTATGGTTTTTGCTGACTTAGTGACTGTATTGCTATTCGTCTCGTTTTCGTTGCTTTTCGTCTCGTTTGTGTTGCTATTCGTCTCGTTTGTGTTGCTATTCGTCTCGTTTGTGTTGCTACTCGTCTCGTTTGTGTTGCTACTCGTCTCGTTTGTGTTGCTGTTCGTCTCGTTTGTGTTGCTATTCTTCCGTTTGTGTTGCTGTTCGTGTCGTTTGTGTTGCTACTCGTCTCGTTTGTGTTGCTGTTCGTCTCGTTTGTGTTGCTGTTCCGTATTCGTCTCGTTTGTGTTGCTGTTCCGTATTCGTCTCGTTTGTGTTGCTGTTCCGTATTCGTCTCGTTTGTGTAGCTATTCTACATTCGTTTCGTTTATGTTGTTATTCGTTTCGTTTGTGTGGAAGAATCTCAAAATAAGTTTCATACAAATTATTTTACTTCAAGTTCGAGACTTGTAAGAATTTACTTTTCCTATCGGCACTTCTTAAAAGGCCACAACGTCCGGTTATCGATTTTAGTGAAGATTGTGGTTTCATTAGGCGTTTTCTAAGCTTACCAAGGATTCTTTATTCTAAAATAATTTACTACAACTCAGCCTGCTTTAAAAACAATCTTCTATATTTTAAAAATAAATTAATAGTTTTCCACAATACGCATAATTACTATTTTATGAATTTTTCTTGTAACCCATTATATGTATGATTTTATTTTTTTAAAATAAAATATTTTTGTGTTCTCTCCGGATGCACTTCAGGATGACATCAACAGTTTGGTTTATATGAAATGCATTTGTCATAATTGATAATGGCTTTTAATAACAACTTAGAGATAACGTTAATTTCTGTCTTGTTCTCTTGATTATTTGGGTAAGTTGTCTGTTAAGTCAGCCACTGAAAGTATATCAATTAAATCGAGCAACCAGAAGGAACTGATTAATATGAAGAAACCATGTATAATTGATTCCTTTGTGCTTGTGTAATTACTATATAATACAGTATATAGATTTTGTTTTGGCAGACAAAAATATTTTGGATCTGTTTCAAGCATTACATTAAAAATAGTTACTGTTTTTATCGGAACGGTACTTGTTTCTCTGGCAGGAAAATCATGCCAGCTTTTTTCAAGGCATTTCATCGGTACTGAACCATTGTGAAATCTTACTCACTTATGCTTGCTTCCAAAGTGGAGATAAATATACTAACAAAACGGTCAAAAACTATTATACAACTTTATTTCTCTTCGACGCTTTACATACTAGAAAGCAAAAAAAAAAAAGGAGAACTTTCGTTCAAGCTGTTCAAAATAGTTTTTGAATTAATTGTACATTCTGTTTAGAGCGCATGGTTTAACCATATTTTGGCCAAAACAGTTTTGGTCTGCAAAAGCGTTTCATAGTCCTCGTGTAAACCGATCCAGGAAGTGCCAATGAACTCCCACATTCAACGAACTTGAGACACGTAAGTTTACATTTCAGAAGGTCGACACGCAAATACTTTATTCAGCTTAACTACGTTACTAGAGTTTTGAAGGAAAAGTCGATGTTTCCTGGCATCGAATCACTAAATTCATTTTGTTGTTCGAAAACAGCGAAAGTGAGGTAGGTTGGTAGATTGGGAAAAACTTGCAGACGGTTCTTTCGTAGATTTACTGCAGTTAATACTAAAGAACATATATGGCAAGCTGACAGCACGAGCGAGTTTGATGGCACCAGTTATTAAATGACCGAGGCTTATCAGAAGAGAAATTTTACTGGTTCTTTGTTTCAGTTCGCAGCTTGGAGTAATCAAGGAAACAGATGCATCTTCAGTTTCATTGTTTGTGTCTCATGAGAAACGTGACGAAGTGCTTACTGCTTTTATTTATCTCTCACTTGGACGCATTAGAAAACGGGATACTGTTTCATGGCGTCTCTCGTTCGTATTTCTCGAATTCGAATGCTCGGCATTCCTTATTTTTAGCATATTTGAAGGGAATCGAATTAGTGCTAGATAAGTATTTTTTTTATCTTTCTATTTCTTGGTATCACCAGAAACACACAAATAGTTTGCGCTCTCTGCGAGTTTAAGTGACTAAATGTATTAAGACGATTGCTGTTTTGAAAATATGGCATTCCGTTGTGAATCGTTTCGTAATGGTAGAGACAGAACTTTTCAACAAGGTTTCACTATGCGTGGTAAGGTAGATCATTGAACTGTTTTGAAAGTACTACCATTAAATAAAACCTTGCTTTTAGTTCACAGGTCAGTCGTTCGGGCCACTCATACATTCTTATCTTTGATTTTGTTCTTATCTTTCCTGACAGAGTTTGAAAACTGCCGTCGCGAGAGGGGCAAAGAGAATATCATATCAGTTGACCTCGCTAAAAGACAGGAAAGTGACAAAAACTTTGCTGAACCAGACACCAGTAAGTTTTTAGATATATTTTATTTTCATTAATCTGTCATTTTAACAAGTTGTTTTCTTTGCATGTGACTTGAAGTTAACCTGTTTTGACAACAACGGCCGACAACAAGTCTGATAACAACTGTTAGTTTGACCTTATAGAGAACTGAAATTACTAATATTAAAGTTACTGTGAATCTGCTTGACAAATGAAAATTGTACCATTTTTTTGTGTCCACCATTCTACCTAATGTCGTTTAATGGACTGATTTTATTAGAAGCATTGATTTTTAGACAGCAAACAGTTTTGCAACTGCTTTAATCGAAAAATTCAACAATTATGTTATTGGATTTGAACATTCTACGTTTCGTTGTTAATTACAGCGACCTTTCCTTGACCCAGACGTAAAATTTTCTAAATTGTTTTTTTCAGCCGAGATTACCAGCGAAATTCCTTGTCAAAATATTTTACAGTTTTTAGTCACGCTGTTGCACTTTAGACTAACGAGTAACGTTGAACTAAGAGCCCGACAAATTTGCAAGATTGAATCTTAACCAATAGTGTTTGAATTGATATCGCAAAGTTAATACAAACGGGTTTAAACGATAGAATCTACCAGAGCTCTCGAGTATAAAAATACCTTCCAACCTAGAGCTTGTAGCACCCACCAATCAAATTGCTAAATACCTTGAGGGGAAGTCGGTAGTCATTTATCGATCTTATCAAGCTCCATTACCGACGTGATGAAGATAAAATCGTACTTATAGGGTAAATTGTTTTCTTAACACTTTGTTAAAATTTTAATAAAAATGTGGTTTATTTATAAATTATTTTAGGTAATATAGTTATTATTTTCACAGTCCTTTTCTCTTACGTTGGCTTCTGAAAAAATATTTAAAACGTTACCTTGACAAACATCTTTTGCCTCTGGCGCTTGATTACTTTCTAATGGTTTACAAATTAAAAACTCGAATAAGAAACATTTTGTGCTGTTGTTACCCCATACACTAAAATGACTTACGAAAGATATCCATTTTATTACAGTTTTATAAAAAAAATACTGAAATGATTCATCTCATCTTTCAAACCGACTTGATGCCAAACCACTGAGTATATTTGTCTTGAATACAAGAAAGGATTGATGTTATTATTCATTCTAACTTTTAAATCAGTCGATTATAATTTAAATCCTATAAAGTGGCCATTTATTTCATTTTGTTTGTCTTGAAGTTGAAGAGTAGAATTAATTGATGTAACTTTCGAACCAGTGAATGAAACCCATTCATTTTTGGCTAGACTTTAGAATACCCCGACACTGTCTTTAATGACATGGTGAAAGATTAGAGTGGCCATTTGTTTTGTTTGTTTTGAAGCAGAGTAATAGTTTTTTGTTTCATCAGTCTATTTGACGTTTCAACAATTTGAAGTATTGACAATCTCCATGCCATGGTTTTATGTGTGAAAGTACTCCGTGTTTTTTTTTTCTAAATATGCTATCATTATTCCATGAAAAGAATAGAAAATGTAACATTTTTACAAAGTACTGTAGTTTGTCTTCTGATTTGCATCCCTTTCACCTTGTGCTATCCGCTAATTTGCACCTCTGTTAAATCGTAAGTAACACAACACCAAAAGCGACACCTTGTTGTCACATCTCTACAGCTGTACCGCTGGGAATGTTTAAAAGCCTTGGTCAAACGGCCCATGGTAGTCGATGATGGTTATTTCCCTCGAAACTATCATCAACTATCACCAACTATCACTCACATGGTCATACGCGTGGTCAAACGAAAAAAGCTATCATCGACTATCATGAAGAATTTGAACAAGCTCAAAATAAATGATAGTCGATGATAGTGTATGGTAGTTGGTGGTCAAACGAAAGCACGCGCTTCAACTATCATGGACTATCATCGACTATCATGGGCCGTTTGACCGAGGTTTTACTTTGGTACCATGACTGAATGTCGACAGCTTTTTACTGGTATTGTAAGCAACGAGCCGTGTCTTTTTTGGGGATCTAGCTTTTGCAAATGCATTCGCTCACGTGATAAGTGCGTGCATATTCAAAATGGTGGAAGGCGGCTGGTATGAGTTTGTAGTTGTACAAACAGAAGCAGATTTAGAAATGTTTAGGTTTTCAAGTTTCTTTATAAAAACTTGGGAATTACTGCTCTATTTATTTTTAGTCATGTAAATTCGGTTTTTGAGCATTGCAAGAATTTTTAAAATGCAATCAGCCATTCAGTAGAGAAGTACGGTTATTATTTGGAGTGAAGAAGTACGAGAAGGTCAACCAAGAGATAATTCAAATATTGTTAGCAGATATTTTCTGGAATTTTAGCCTTGAAAAGGGAAAGATGTTTTGCTTTTCAAAACTGTTTCGTTGTAAGCTTTTTTCGGTCAAACTACTGAGTTGTAACACATTTACTGAATTCTTAGCAATTTTTAAGAAGTGGTAAATGATGAGAATCTACAGTGTTTATTTTGAGATTAGATTGTAGATTTGCAAAATGAAGCTACCATTAACTCATTTTAAGAATGATGTTATGTTGTGATTTTCAGCTCAGAAAATATTTAAAACATAGTTTTACTTTAGCAATACTGTTTGGTAATTCCTTTCCAAAAATTACATTTGAAATTTATTTGCATAAAATCAAAATTTCAAAGTGTTATGTTATGGTTTCTCCTTATCAACCTTTGACGATACTTATGAAACGTTCAGCAAAATTTCACAATTTTTATTAGATTCATTATTAAACTTAAAAATTACCAGTTTGAAATATTATAGTTTCTGGGTCATAAGGAGTAACTGTTGTTATAATAATGTTTTATTACTAATTTTATTACCAGTATCCAGAATTCTCTTTTATTTTTGAAAATCTCCTTTCTTTGATATTTTTGTAGAGATGCACATTTACTGAGTGATAACAATAATTATTATCTGAAAGAAAAAGCTAAAGAAATAAAATTTATCACAAAACTCCTTAAAGGGACATGATCTATATATGATCTATAACAATTTTCTGATATAAATTTAGATTTTGTTCCATTTTTAATGCTATTTGGACTTGTGTTTAATCTTCCATAGTAAATTATTTGTAATATTCTTATATTAGTGCTCACTGTTCACATTTACTTTCTAATCTAGCACAGAAAATAGAACTATAAATCTCATGTTGAATTTGTAATTGTGAAAATGTATTTGCTTCCAGTCTTGCTCAGCGTGTTCAAGTTCGACACTGTTAGTGATTTTTAAAGAATGGTCCAAAAACATGTTTTTTATTTAAATTATTAAAATCGAAGCTTAGAGATAAACAAAGTGATATAGCATTGTTAAGAATTGCTAATGTAATCTAAATGTTTTTAATGTTTGAAACTTGCTCAGTATACTTTATCAGTAATGACCTTCTATGTTGGCTGTATTTGGGAAAGGGGGTTTGAATTGCTTTTGTTTTTTATTCTTCTTAAAAGTTTTCTTTTTAAACATTGAGAGTATTGCAGCTTTTCATTAAGTTTCCTACTTTGACACCGTTGTATCTAAGGTTAATCTCCCCACAGATTTGCATTTTTGACTCAAGTCCTGTGTTAGGCCAAGTAAAAAAAAAGTTGGTTTGCGTCCTATTTTTTCTATTTTTACAGTCGGGAGGGAGGATTTTATTTTTATTTTTTTAATACTTTCAATGATGACCTCCGGAGAACACCTTTGAAAACACACGGTGTGTTTATTAGGAGTATGTTTGAAGACTCAGTCTTGAAATTATTCTAGCTTTCTAAAGGTTTTGGCAGGTTATGGACGAGAAACTCGGACGTGACCAAGTCTGCAGTTGCGCGATTATGTTAAAAGTAATATTAATACAAAAATAAAAAATAAAAATAAAATAGGGTTGGGAGCTTCTTCAGTGGTCAGGCGGGGACGCTAACCAACTTTTTTTTTACTTGGCCTTACATCTGATTTTATAACTGATATTGATGGTTGTCGTATTCCGGCACAAATATAGGCTACAATGGAGCCTCTTGTAAAAATAAGAAATCCGAAACTGTAATTTCGAACTGAAGCACAATAAGTGGAGCTGCCGATTTTCAATGTTTATCCGCCGTATTTGAACGATTCAAATGATTGCTTGTGAGCTATGGTTGACCTGTACAGAAAGCGCCAATGCTGAAAGGGAATAGCGTGTGGGAGGAGCGAAAATCAGTAGTGCAAACCTTACATTTTCTATTTTTTAGCCATCTCTCTACTTTGCTCCTACTTCTTCGCAAGCTACGGCCAGTAGACCAAGCTCTAGACGCGGTTTTATTTATTTTTTTAGTATTATCATTTTTAGTTTGCAGTTAACGTCGTGGTAGTTTAACCTTACCGTGGTAACCACAGGCAGCCCATGCTGAGTGTTAGTTTATTGACTGAACCTCCATTACAACAGTTTTTTTGTACGAACTATGGGATAAATAACGCTTTCAAGATTAATTTATTTCTATTTTGTGCAAACGATACAAATATAGCTTGTTTACCTCAAATGTTGAGTAAGAGAGATATAGGACATGATTTCAAAGTAAATATAAACTTGCGCTAAAATTTGATGTTTGGATAACATCAAACTGTCATTGCAGACTTGTGTCAGTTAAACAATAAATGAATAAATAATAAATGAATAAATACTTTATTTAACCTCAATTGCGAAGGAAGTGGTTGGGCATTCTTCCCAGCCAGAGGCTAATGCTTAATCGCTCGACGGCTCAGATCTTGGCGTGAAAGTCGAATTCGCAGCGAAACATATACGACTACTGTAATCTGTATATACAATTAGGACTTGTAAAAAAGAAAAAAAAAAGAAACCAAAAAAAAAAGACCCCGAAGGACACCAAAATAATAATGATAAAAGTAAAACAAAGTTCAGATAAGCAGTTTTGCTATGATAGTCTCAAACGTTGTGTCTAGAATTCGCGTTATATGTCCATTCACTTTTAAATGACTTCTATAAGCCGTTGAAGTACAAGCGAGACAAAAGGATACAGCATCTGAAATTAGCAACCTTTATTTGCAACGTTTGCAAGCAATATAAACATACTTAAAATCTTATTTTTATTAGATTCAGTGTAAATTTAAAGTTTTACATTTTTTACCTGCAAAACAATCCCGGTGCTGCTAGAAAGTGACCCTGAATCAAAGTTCCTGAAGTGAAACCTGATGAGGTGCACGAATGGACAGTTGTAACTGTTGTTGTTTGGATTTCGACAGAGTTCTTGTTGCAAAGTTTAAATTTAATGAAAAAGAACGCCTTAGTTAAAATAATTATTTTGAATTAAGATCAACGGAATAAAATGATTTTTTAGGATTATTTTGTTGTTGGTCTTTATCTCAATTAAGTCAGTCTTGTCTGAATTTTTTGATATGGCTTTGGCGTAATTTGGCATGATATATCAATATTTTCAAGTGCTTGTCATACCAAACATTTGCATTCGTCATTCAAGTTCCGCACACCACTATATATCATGACGTGTTTCAAGTGTTTCTTTCTGTGCTTATTACAAAGAATGTATTCTTTGGGTTGCAACCATTCCCAAGAGATACAAAAGACAAAAGACAAAGCGGCTATGTTGGAGTCCAAAACTAAAGAAATCATCAAAATTTTTTTGTGAAGTGTACTCCAACATGGCCGCCATGACGTCAGGTGAAACCCAGCAATTCCTAAAATAGTTTGATCATTAGGTAATACTACTTAAACGTAATTCATTAACCAAACTGCGTAATGAACCGAGATTAGATTTCAAGTGATCCGTAAAGAAAAAACTGAACAGACTAAACTAGCTACCGAAGGAGAGTCGGGTAAAAAAATTTTTCATCGTGTCGCTGACAGGCAGAACAACAAAAAAAAATTGGATAAAACTGAATATTCTTTTTCCGCCCTGTTACATATATCATTTCTACTTTTGTGAGTGTATATTTCATTGTCGAACAAGTTAAGGAACAGGCTACAAGCGTCATGAAATTGGTAACGTAGAAATTAAAATGTAAGAACCTGGATATTCTCGCGAGTGTCGTCTTCATAAGAGAACATTTTGAGAGAATCTTCAACACCACAGGTTTGTAGTTTGTTTATTGCAGTTTGCAGTGGAAACACGGTCCGTTTCGTAAACCAAAAATATGAAGTTTAAGCTAGTTAAATATCAATTTACCGTATTCTCTATTTATTCTTGGACGTTTTATTTTTTAAATTTCGTTGAGCATAGGCAGTGATTAGTTTTGAGTCAGTTGCCAAAGAACTCTTTTTTTTCACTAAGAGTGTCTAGAAAGTAAAAAACTGATGTCATTCTAATTTTTGAACCAGTTGATTAGCTCATATTCATAAGATGACCATTCATTTGATATATATTGAACAACAGTAAAGTTGATGTTATATTCATTCTTTTGATCTCCTGATGAAATCTTGTAAAGTGACCACTTTGCTTCTTCGAAGAGTGGAAGTTAACGGTACTGAGTTCATCATCCTAATGCCCGTTTTGTAACTTTAAACTGATAGAAACATGATCATTTCGTTAGCTCCTTGTAATATATCCAGTTAAAAACATCTCAAAATTCGATATGAGAAAGTTTTAGATCAATTACTTTGATTGTTAGTTAAAGCCAATGAAGAGGACCACATATGATTTCGACGCTAATCCGGCACAAAATAAGATGGTTTGTACGCCTTCCATTTATAAAAAAGAGGCAGTTTGGTATATAAAATGCGGCTTTTTTGGAATTTTGGTATTTTAAAAACTGAAATATACTATCAGTATTTGTTCCCAAACATTTGCCGTAAAAAATAATGCTTTTACCTTTCATAATAATAATTGTTGAAATGAAAATGTCGATTTTTCTTCCAGCCATTTGTTCATATATTCCTGGTCCAGTGAATGGGAATTTGTATGCTCAAGTAGATAAGTCCTGGAAGGAAAGAGTTCGTTCTCACAGTTTGGATAGCAGTTCATCTTCTCCGTATGTGCAGCACAACAAGTATGAGAGAGGAAAGGCGGTCACGTTAGGACGGCCGAACCAGAATAAGGAGCAAAAAAACAGTTACTCTTTAAAGAAAAATAGAGTTCAAGGATTTGACTATTCAGCTTTGGGGATGTCAGTTTCATCTCCGGCAGTGCAAACTGAAAGTAGAAAAAGAATACCTGATATGGATGGGCTTCTTTCCCAATTGAATGCCTGCACAGATTTTCTCGATACCGCTGTTAACCAGCATAGATCCGCTTTGCATAGGCGAAATCAAAACTCTGACAATAACGACCTTTATTTAAATGGTCCTTTGCAGCCACAAGTGTCTGTTGACGACCGCATCAAAGGATATAGCAGTAAAAGAACTGCCGTGCCAGTAGCTCCAACTCGACGAGCTGCAAGTTTTGATGCAACAAGTCGATATCAGGGCAGTGGTCATTCTCTCCCAGCTGCGATGCGTACACAAACTCCGCCCTTGGAGCAACGTGCGACGTTAGGGAGGGTAGCCGAGAAGCAAGACAGTTATCTTCCATCTCCTCTTTTGACTTCTACCCCAGCAACCTTAAATAACAAAGCGAATTTTGGCGGACAGATTTTTACTGCGTCGGAAATTCAAACTTCACCCCCGGATTCACCTGTTAAGCCGAAATACTTTGCGACGCAGATCGTTCCGACTGTTCAGCGAGCTCCTGCTGAGGTTGTTAACGTTACCACACAACACAGCGATTCATTAAACGGCTTCAGGAGTCCGCACGAGGAAAGTGGTGTCAGAACACAGGCTGTTTGTAACGGCGTCCAACGTGTTAATCAACCAGTAACTATCAGGTTAGAAACTGTTGAAAAGGAGAACATTCACAAGTATTCCTTAGCGACGCTACCCTCTGATCTAAATAATAACGATAAAGTTACCCACCGTGACAGTGAAAAGTTACCTGAAGTTTCTAGTAATGGTGTAAATGGTTTTATTCAGGAAACTAGGGATAATAATGTTGAAAGAGAGAATCAGCTGCCTGAGAAGGGTATTGTGGCAGCAAATGTTGCTCTTCTCAGTGATATGTTTTCACCTACAAAAGTGCAATACATTCGACGTCCTCCCCTGAAAGGCACCGTACCAATGCCGGGACTGACCACCAAAACAGCCGAGGAAGTGTCGAGGGAGATTTCTGATTATAATGCTAAAGCTCTGGCTCCAGGTGAAATAAGTCACTCTTCTGGTACGTTGTACTTCACTGGTCTGCCGCCCAAACGTGTGTTAGAGAAGGGAGAACATGAACCAATTGAAGTGAAACTGGAGATCTTACCACGAGGAATCACTGTGGAAACTACTCGACCTGAACCACGCGAAAACGAACATGGTATTTGATTTTTATTTACTTTTACATTAGCTTGCTTCTTCAGTGCATGTTTAAGCGGATGTGTGCCAGTTTCTATTAAGGTTCAGGGGTTTCAATAAAAGCCGGTTACCGGCGGTCTACCGCCGTCTGTGGGACCTCTTACCGCCGTCTGTTTGGCCCTTACGGCCTTACGTCCTTACGGCCCCTTTAGTGTTCACAGCCACCTATTACGCCTTCAGTGGCCGCTTATAACTAATGATATTGAAACCCCTACCATAATTTGTTTCTACATCACTTCCCCTGAACAACAATAATAAGAGTTATTAGCCGAAGTGCCGGGACTGTTTTAGATTTAATAATTTGAAACACCAATAAAAGGTTAAAATATTAAAATGGTGTAAAAGTTTTAAAAAAGTTAAAAGTTAAAACAAAAAGAGTCGAAAATGTTTTGTTTTAACTTTTAACTTTTTTAAACACTTTTACACCATTTTATTATTTTAATTGTTTTTAGATGTATTCTTAATTTTTTTTAACTGGAGAAGCATTATTACGTTTAAGTTTTTATGTAAATATTATAGTAATAATTTCTGCATTGTAGAACCTCAAAGGACAAAGTGCAAAGTACACTCGCCAGAACCCAGGAGGAACCAGGCGTGGCTATGAATGCCCTGAAGAAAAGGATTATTATCCATATTGGCATCCAACACCATGGAAGGTGAGCTTTGTTCCCTTAATAATGTTTTTTGAAAATGTTAGTAAAAATATGGAAAGCACTCTATAGGCGATTTGTACAATCTTGTCTAGAACAACATTGTTCTTTGCCTGTTTGTTTGTTGCCTTTAAGGATCTCTTCTGGAATACTTCCAATTGTTTTAAATTTCTTGTTCACAAAGTACATTTCTTGAAAATTGATAGTAATAATATGGAAAGCAGTAGTCGATTGGTACAATTATTTCTAATACTACAACGTAAAATTGTTTTTTGCTTGTTTCTTTTGTTACCTTTAAGGATCACTTCTTGGATCGTTTAAATTTTTTTTATATTTCTTGTTTACACAGGACATTGCTGTAATGACAAATGATCCAACAAGATGTGAAATGTATCGGCGTGAGAGTGAGAATGTGAAGGGTCGCTTTGCCTGTGTTTTGCCCTCGGATTATACATGGGTTATGAAATGGAAAACTTCCACTATTCCAAACACTAAGGAGGAATGCGAGGTACTTAAAGTTATCCCTAAACGTAAATTTATTTCAGTTTCTTAAACAGCGAAGCGTAGCGTCAAGGCTCGTAGACTAGCGTATATTTTTGAAGTATTTGATTATGTAAAACGTATATAGCTCAGAATAAATACAATAAAAGTTTAAATGCGCGTATAAGGTCGAATTAAGTTGATTATTTTGCTGGTATTGCCAGATAATTATACTATCTCCCAAAGGGGAGGTATATATATCTACCACTTGGCACGGACCCTGGGGGAAAGTTGCTTTAGTATTTACCAATTGCAGGGCTCGAAATTAAAAACGGTTTTTAAAATCACAAAATTGCGACCGATGTTGAAGTTTTAGTCGCAAAAGGAAATATTTAGTTGCAAATGGGACCGTATCGGTTGCAATTTCGAGCCCTAAAGTGAAGATAATGGGAGAAAAATGCACGACATTTTCAAAGAAACAAAAGAATGTAAACTATTTCTATTTTTAGTATGCGTGCCTCCCGTCATTTTAATTTCCGCCTCAAAATCAACTAATTGCTTATCGGTTGCTTTGGTAAATACTAAACTATTTATTCATTAATTAGTATAAACCTGCTAACGGTCTAAAACATGCATCCCTCATTCTGATTGGGCACTCTAATAGTTAGAGGTCTCTTTGTGATAGCCTACTAGTAGAGAAAAGATGGCGGATCAAAATAGTAATGAGCCCCATTTTGCTATAATTGTACATCCTTTTTTGACCAATTAGTAGACCTGTTTATACTAAAACAATTAGACCTCTTGTCCTCATAGACTCCAAGTTTGAATAGCCTATTCGGCCTACGGCCTCAATGGGATATTGACTCGTAGTCTATTCGTCCTCGACGTCTAATTAAGGACCTTAAGCAACGAGGACGGGAATGTGAACGACGACGGCTCAAAAAAATCGCCTTTCTGGTTTATTCATTTTTTCTTTGTACGGTCCATTAGGGTTTTGTTTCTTTGCTTTACACTTTGTGAATAGAAAAACGATATAATGTTTCTCCGTGATGCTAAGCAAATACAGAGAAAGTTTTTTCTGTTACGTCCTCGTAGTCTCGACAGCTCCAAAAAAGGTCTTTTCCGGTTCTAATTTTAGTGACAACTCCGTGCAGGTGCGCAACTCGGTGCATTCCAACGTGCCGTTATTGTATTTACTATTGTTTTTTGCCGTCGTCGTCGTCGTCGTCGGCGTCGCCGTCGCCGTCCTCGTTGCTTAAGGTCCCTTTTGTTAATTACGGAGATTTATGTAAATTTTCTTTACAGAAATTCAGATATCCAGCAAACAATCCAAACGGCAGTCGTGCCGAATGGAAGCAGTTCCCATCACATGACCTTCCAGCTCCAGAATGTCGTGAGACAGACTGGTCACGTGATAATCATCTTGGTAATGGGGTTGGTGGCTTTCCAAATGGCTTCAACTGGACCTTACCAAAACTTAACAGTGAAAAGTGTGCTTTGAGAATAAGGTAAGCTAAGCTAGCTAAATCCTTTACGAGCCTAGTGGCCCATGGAGCCGGTGCTTATCTCCGGTTTCTGTAGTGTTAAGCGGATG
>JAOBAY020078173.1:0-19065 GCA_025331085.2 Zoanthus sociatus
TAGAATAAACTGAAACTTTTATAGATATTTCACAATATAATGATTAGTTAAATCACTACTTAAGTTCCCTAACAGTTTGTTCATTATTAAATAAAAAACTAATTCATGAATATATAATTTGTTGTTAGGGAAATGTCAGTCAATTGTTGGAAATCCACTAAGTTCCTTGTTGACACAAGAGACCAGTTTTGTTACAAATTTTCATTAGAAGTATAATTAAGGTCACAATATTTTGTTCCGCTTTCAACAACAGGAAAAATTCCCGTTAAGAATGTAGGCGTAAACTTTCTACGCTGACGTTTCACTTTTATGAATTTGCGCAATAGTTTTTATACGCTTTTTAAGGAATGTTCTCTAGTGAGATTCATTCTGAAAATTTAGCCATTCTTTCAGAGAAAATTCGATAATGCTACTGCAGACGTTTTGTGTCTGTCTATGTGATTTTTCTATATGAAAAAGTTTTTCAAAGCAATCTTCATTTAGGCTTAGTTAACATTCCATCAAGTTCTTTTCGGGCATTGATTGAAAGTTACTAAGTAGAGTTGCAAGAAAAATGATCGACATTATAGTTACTATATAGACTTATAAAGAGTTTCAGAAGACTTAGCCGTAGCAGCAGAAACAGAAAGAAAGAAGTGGACTGAACGTAAGTTTTGTTCTTGTTGTTATTCCTCTTGACTTGGGACATTAGAAGGATAAACTTACTAATATCTGGCGGAGAAATAAACCTTCTAATAGAATAAAGGCCAAACGACTTGTTAGATGGTGTTTGCAACATTTCCAGTTCGACTTCCTCAGGGAAAACAGGATTAAAGAAAAATAACTCATTTACAAAAATATCATTTAAAAATTCAGTAAATTGTGTATTTGAATCAGGAATGTTACTAGATAATTTTTGAGCGATAGTTGCAAAAGTGCTTATTTACAATATTTGCTCACTTCGGTTCGTTTGTAAGCGAGTTATTTGTAGAAGGGTCCTTTAAGTTTGTTATTGATTCTCGGGTTTTTTTTGTTATAGCTGATTACCAATACAATTCCTTAATTGCCATGTTTTATCTATATTTGAAATGTTCTTTTGAAAATATGAGTGGAAGGACATCTTTTTGCTTAGTCGAGTAAGACTGGTAATTCTATTTCTATGCAATTTATATTTGATTTTATCGCCTGACTCTAAAAATTGATTATTCTTTTTAATAGAGTTTCTAAGGCCGCGTGTAATCCAAGGCTTGGTACGGTTTCTAATTATGTTTTTTATTAGGGTGTCTCAATGAGCAAATTATTTAAAGCCGAGTTAACTGACTTGTAAAAATGCGAAAACATATAGTTAACATCACAACAGTTACCATTTGGAATCAGTCGGTGGGTTTTTTGATAGGTCAAATATAAACTTATCTTCTGAAAATTTCGAGTATAGTGATCACCAATATCAGAAATAACGTTCCCACTAAGAATAAAATGTTCACAATTATTCGTAAAAATGTTGTTAATAAGCGTTGCCGAGTTATTGTGAACTCTTGTTGGTTTATCAATTGTAGAAAGAAAATTGCAACTTTGTAAGGTAAAAATTCATGACTAAAGTTGCACGACTCTGAATTAAGAAGATCTATATTGAAATCCCCAAACATAAATCAGACTTTTTCTTGATAGAGTATTTTTCAAGAGCGTTTTCAAAGTATGAAAGAAAAGTTTCGGGTGACTGAATTGAGTTGTTTATAAATAGTTCCACAGATTATGTTTTTCTTGTTTTCGAAATGAATTTCAATCCACAAAGCTTGAAAAAATTGATTGGAGTTTCTTTCAAGTTCTGAATACCTCGAGTTATTGTTTACATACATTCCAACGCTTCCAGAAGCAAGAGGCGTTGGAACAAACTCAAATGCATAACCAGGAATATTTAAATTTAATAAGATTAAAAGAAAAAGTAGAAAAAATTTTGTAATTTTTGTCTCATTAATACCCAAAATATCAAAACAATGGTTCAGTTCATTCAATAGATGATCTTGAAAATTTTCCAAATTTGCACGAAAACTACGGATATTATTGTGTAATAAAGATAATGAAGTATTATTAAATATAAAATATAACTGTGTTACACAAGCTTGTTTATAATAATACGTACTAAATAGGGCACTATGGCCTCGCGGGTCAGAGGGACTATGCCTGTACTAAAACCCTTAAAAAAAGAGTGAGCCTGAATGTTCAGCTTTCAGCCTCATCAGCACGACACAGCTAACAAACAGGCTCAGATTCCCACAGAAAATACAAAATAAAGTAGAAGCGTAACACTTGTGGGATGTGGCTGGAATATAAAATATAACTGTATTGCATAAGCGTGCTTATAATACAGCCACTAAATAGGGCGCTATGGCCTCGCGGGTCATAGGGGCTAAGCCCATACTACTTTACTTTGTATTTTCTGCTGGAATCTGAGCCTGTTTGTTAACTGTGTCGTGCTGATAAGGCCCAATAAGGCTGAAACAGCTGTCCACGGCTGCTAACATTCAGGCTCACTCTTTTTTTGAGGGTTTTAGTACGGGCTTAGTCTCTCTGACCCGCGAGGCCATAGCGCCCTATTTAGTGGCTGTTTATTATAAGCACGTATGTGTAACACAGTTATATTTTATTTTGCAGCCACATTCCACAAGCGTTACGCTTCTACTTTACTTTGTATAATTAAATATAGCATTGGTAGATTTCTTAAAACTATATTTTGAAGAATAGTAGTTGGCTTGAATTTCATTACAATATGATTGATTGTCGGGAATGATATCAGAATTTATATCAGACTTTAATGAAAAAATGTCAAGATCATATTATATATGCTGTGCAATTTTCGTAAATACTTTTTCGTTGGAAGATATATAAGGTTGCAAAATTAGATTGAGAAAGAAAATATACAGAATCTCGGCAATTTAATCTGGAGCGTTATTTCGTGTGGTTTTATAGAAAACTGTCCCTGCTCCGATTGAAAATAACGAGCCAATCAGATATATTTTCAAATTCAAAACAAAAACAAACGATCCCAAAGGATCTTGCATTGATCGTGTATGGGTCAAATGCCAACTATTTGTTCAAACGGGTAAAGCTCATTGCAAGTTTAGTAAATCCACAAAAATATGAGAATATACTTAAATTTTTCTGAAGTATTTTGAAAAAGTAATTCGTTAGTTCTTCAAAAGAATAAAGTAAGAAGAATTTAAAAAGTCTTTCTTGGTTGTCAAACATATCATAAATATTAGTTTGTAAATATAGCAGTTGCCTTTGGCTTTGATTAGAAAAATGACAAGGCTTTTCTTTGGATTTTAGCGGAGTTTTGGGAAATCAAATTATTTGCCTATAAAAACGCTTTCTACAAGAAGGTGCAAACTCCACAATGCTCTCGACGCTATTGACGATGAAGCTCGATAAGGCATTGCTGGCTGTGACGATATTTTTTACTTGTCTTCATATCATCGAAGTTTCTGGTAAGTAAAGAAATATATTGATATTAAACTATTATTTTTTGGTCAGAATCTAATCATCAAAATCATATCAGTAAGATGTCTTTCTCAGCCGGCATGAAATTCTAGTTACTCTTATTTGACTATTTTAATTTTGTAGTCTTTACAGCTATTAATATCGTGAAATAAAGACAAGGAGAACTCGGAAAAAATCCGAGCCCAGATGGGATCTGAACCCACGACCCTCCGTGATCTAGTTGAATGCTCTAACCACTGAGCTACTGGAGACTCTATGGTGAGCAAGGGTCGATTTTTGGGTCTGAACTGGAACCGCATCGCGCGGTTACACAGTCAAGGAACGAATGACTCACATGAACTCACTAACAGCATCACGCTGTCACATTAATACATATCTCAGATGCGGCCACCAACCTCCTACGCGAGTATATTAAACATGAAACAATATTAATATCATGAAATAAAAATAAGGAGAACTCGAAAAAAAATCCGAGCCCCAGATGGGTTTTTAACCCACGACCCTCCATGATCTAGTTGGATGCTTTAACCACTGAGCTACTGAAGACTCTATGGTGAGCAAGGGTTGATTTTCGGTTCTCAACATTTACAGCTATTAGTGTATAAAATTGACCATTGTCTATTTATGTAGTCTATGGGTGCTAAATAGTTGTCTTGTGGATTCAGAAGGTCATTCGAAGCACGAATACCTAAAATCTTCTGGAATTCCATAATATTCTTTCTTGATTCTTAGTTACGCGACAATCAATAGCAAGTTACCTTGTTAGGCAGTGTTCATTATTTATGGCTGGGAGGGACAGTCGTTATTTTATACAGCACCCCCCTATCAATTTTTGCATGACCTCTCTAAAAGCCAGAAACAAACTTAATTAATGGCCAAATCTTAATTAAGTGCCAAATCTTTCCCAAAAGATCATTTCATTTCGTCCCATTACCAGTATAAATGTCACTTATTTCAGAAATGCATAGTGAGTTTGTTAGCCTTTATTCCTTCTATTCAGGAACTTGTGATGAAGCTTTGGGTATGGAAGACAAAACAGTTGCTAATTCCGATATTACAGCAAGCTCTGAATATGATTCCAACCACGCCGCTAGGCTGGGAAGACTCAAACAACTTGGCCGACCAGGGTGGGCTGGTGCATGGTGCGCCAAATATAACGACTTGGAACAATGGTTTCAGGTAGATAATAAGATTTTCAATTTATTTTTGTTTAAGTTGTTGATTTAGATCTTATATTGGTTGATGTTTTAGCAGGGTTCGGAAATACTAACGAAAACGAAACTATTGCCATTGTCCAAAGTGATGATGTGATTACAGTATATCAAGTTTGAGCTAGGAATTTGCAACAGACTGTTTCGGTAAAATTTGTGAGCAGATTCTTTCTATGCTTTTCCAAATTCTGACTAAAAACATTAAATTTTATTGATACATTTAAAAAAACAAACTAAAATTATGAATGAAACTGATAACAGAATCAAAAACATAAAGCCAAAAAAACGAAATTAAAAAAAAAAGAACAATACAGAAATCCATATCAAAAAATATAAAACCAAAAGCAAATAAAAAAAACAAATAATAAAACTTAAAACCGATATCAAAACGAATGCAAAAGCAAAATAAAAAACGAAAATCCAAAACAAAACAAATAAAAAACCAAGCACGAAAAAAAGTTAACGTTAAACAACTGGAAACAAATTCGAAATAGCAAAATAGAAAAAGAAACAAAAAAAAACGAAAACTAACAAAAAAGCTGGATATTGAACAAAAGTAACACATAAAAACACAAAGTTTACAACTAAAATAAACAAGATCAAACAATGTAGATAAAATGAATTACAAAGCAATTGTTCACGTGTTACATCAACAATTCATTTATGTATTATTCTTGTGGCGGGACAGTCTATATATTGAAAATAAATCGTGCTACTGGATTTGAAATTTGTGAAAAGTAACTGGTGAAAAAATAGACAAAAAATGAATTATGCATTCAAACCTTCTTACGAGCTGAAACACGATTTATTTTATATTAAATGCTTTTGTTTAGGTGGATTTTACTAACGCTGTAAAGATCACCGGAGTTGCAACACAGGGACGTCAGGATAACAGCCAATGGGTCAAGAAATTCACACTGGGATACAGTCAAGATGGAGAATACTTTGAGCCGTACATACAAAATGGCCAAAAACAGGTAAACTAGCAAAGATAGTTTTTTGTCACATTTTATACAAAATAAAAGGGTAGCGAATGGTCCATTAAAAATGAAACTCTCGTACGGCTAGTTCTCTAAACCTTGCCGTCTTTTTTGTCATGTCTCGAGCTGTTATTTAAGCTAATAAATATTTTATTGTAGTTTCGTTTTTAAATCTGTAAATATTTTTATTAGGTATTTTAATATAATTGAAATAATTTTATATTTATATAATTCTGTTAATATTCTTATTGTAAAAGTTATACACGGCTTTTCTGAAAAGCAGTTTTAACTGATTGTAAACCCACCGTGTTTAAATAAAGTTTCAATCAATCAATCAAAAATGTGTGTGTGTTGTCATGTGAAAGGTCTCCGTCCACCTTTGAGTGGTAAAGATGATGTCCCCAATTAGTAGGCCTTTGGCCAGCTAAATAATACTTGACACCTAACTGTAAAGTTATTATTATTAGGATCATGCCACTGCAATTCATTGTTCCGTTTGATGACGAGGTGCAGTTACAAAGGCAAGACTTGGGATAAATTTCTGGAGTACGTTGATGGTGCCTCACATTCAGTTCGTCTGGCGCCTTGTTTGTTCATTGAACAGCTCAGGTTTCCTTTCATACTTGGAGGTAAAAAGCCCCATGAATGCTACTTTATCGCATCAGAAATTAATCTCGAGATAAAGGTTGAGGTTAATACCTTTCTCTAGGCAGCAATTGAGAAGCCGCAGGGGTTTGCGATCATGCTCAGCGACGACCTCTGAATGTGTGTCACTTGTGTCACCAGCATGCACTGTGCATGTAAGTTAAATTGTCATCGAAGATTGGTTTGACACCAACAAGGCTGCAAAGTCATTATCAAGTCGTTGCTGGAATTCCTCAGGAGCAGGATAAATTCCGAAGAGCCTCCTCTTCCACCAGTAACGCCCATCATCCCTTAAGGATCCATCAGTGTACACGGATGTGATAACTGCTACATTTGCACCTGCCGAAATCCTTTTTCAGTCGACTTTGCTTAATTCAGACAGTATGTTTTCGACTTCCGGTATTTTGTAGTAGTTACTTATCAGCTCATTGTTTAAGGGGCTTTGGATATAAATGCATAAACAAAGTTGGAATTTATCAACTACAACAATTGTTGAAATCGATTAGCTCTTCGACCATAGGTAGGATGTCTAGACCAATAAGTTCGTCTCTGAGAGAGATCTTTAAAGCAAGCGGGGATCATGCGCAATTATAGTATACTGGTGCGATGTTACGGTCAACTTCAAGTATATAGTTTTATCCAGTCTCCCCTCAATCCCTGCAAGATGTAAGCATAGATATCAAACATAACAATAAGCTAAAAAAAAAAACAACAATCAATGAAAAAAATAATAAAAATAATATTTGTTATATACTCTGATTAGAGGGACAACCATAACTTGCTTCGACTTAATTTTAAATCTACCTGTGTTTAAAACAAAATTAAGAGTTATTAAAGTAACTAGAGTATTACTCTTGTGCTTTGCAGAGTTTAGAGACTAACTTCATTCTAGGAAGCGAGAACAATATTAAGTTTGCAACAACAGCCAAAGATTTCGACAGCCGACTGATTGGTGACACAGACAAAGAACATCAGGATTACTGGAACACAAACATACCAGTAAGCTGTCTTTGGCCTTTTTTATTGATATTATTATATGTTATACAGTCAATGTCACTATTGCTAATATTAATATTGTTCGTATTTTGTTTGTTGTTTTGTTTACTTTATTAAGCTCGGAGTTGCTAGATTTCGACAAGTAATTGTTAAAGAGAGCTTAAATAATATTGTTTTATAACTTTAGATAAACCTTGCACGTTTCTACTTTGTCTGTTTTTGCTCAAATCTGCAAGTTTTGTTGAGTGATTGAAACACACTGAATATTTTTGACAGGACTTTGCTCCAAAGTACATGGCAGATACAAGTTTTGGTAAAGATGGTTCCAGTCATACGGCCAATTTTATTGGAGGTTCCCAGGTTAACGTTTACTTAAACTTCTACGAGTCATACCATTACATTCCATTTCAAATGCCCTGTTAAACTGTGCAATTGTGCTCAGTAACTTATCTTGCAAAGCCGTTGCGAGAGAAGTTGCAGAGAAATTAAGGTCGTGTTACACTTGCCAATTTTCTCGGCAATTGCAACTTGCAATTTATTTTGGCCGGGGTAATCTGGGGAGATTTAGTTGGCGCGAAAATCAAGATAGTTATCGGTGTAAATATAAAAAATTAGCTCTGTGCATGCGCTCATAGAAAAAGTGTCGCAAAAATTGCAAAAAAAGTTGCTGAATGGGGTGATACACAATACAATGACGTTGCAAGTTGCTACCATGCGTTTCAGCAAAAGTAGACCCGAGTTCTACTTCGTGCAACGCTACGCGAAAACGAAAAAAAAAGAAAAACAACGCTAATTACATTGTGGTTTTTATCAGTGAGAAGATTGCACAGTGTAGCAAAGCCTTGACCACTACTGGAAACCAACAGGTTTAAAGATTTAACAACTTAGTTTGATTAGCATATTTTGGAAAGTAGAAATTGCAAAAAGAAACAAAATTCAGTTTAACAAACGTTACGGTGAGTGCTTGTACAGGTCTCAAATCCGTCCTGCTATTAAAATGTTTGTTCCATCTGCTGAACCACTGTACTCTGTAGACGCAATGATCCGTCACAACTTCGTTCACGAACGCCTTCTTAGTGGAACTATTTATAAAAAAGGTTGTTTTTAAAAACAAATATTAGAGTGAAGTGAAAAAGAAATGATGTCAAGTCACATATGCTGACATTTTGAGCCCAGTATCAGAGCAATGGAAGTATTGAATGTAAATTTTGTTTGGTTGACGAGTTATTGTTTAATAGTATCAATACTAAGGATCTTTTTTTTAATTATGTAAATGGTATTAGTTAAACCGTCTTCCATATTTCAATTATCAATCACTTTTTCTTACTTTTCTATTATAGACTCTCCATCGTATTTGCATATCAGTATTTTGAAGCTAATTTATATGTATTATCATTTTATTAAAGTTCTATAGGTTTGCTTTCCAGTCTATTTTATGTTGGAGCCATTGCCCTCATCTTACGAGGCTAGATATTCATGAAGATAGAGATTCAAGCCTTCAAATTCATGATGTGAACAGTCAGAAGTGCTCCGTATTGCTAGTTTTCACCTGACGTCATAGCAGCCATGTTGGAGTACACTCAACAAAAGAATTTTGATTACTTCTTTTGTTTTGGACTCCAACATGGCCGCTATGTCTTTGTCTTGTGTGTCACTTGGGAATAATTGCAGTAATTTATGTTAAGTTAAACCTTTTTATCCATCGTTTTCCCATGACAGCAGTTATTATTTATTTTTTTAATTACGGAAACTGGCCTAACAAAATGCAACGACTTTACTCTAGCGAATTACCAGTAAAAAAATCCAGTTCCAAAAATGTTTACTATAAAAGAGCTGCGTTATGTGCTTCAAGCCTTTTCTTCTTTTTTTGTTTTTTTTTGTTATCAAATTTGTAGACGAGAGGTTTATCGTAGAATTTGCAAAATATTTCTGTACTTATGGTTTATTATCTCATGCTGTAGATTGAGAGAGTAGCTCAAACAAGGTCAGAGAGAAAACAACTTACCCGTGATTTGAGATCTACACATTTCTTGCTTGGAAGTGATCCTGATAGGTATGTATGTTACTAGCCGCCGTCTTGTTAGCCTAATTGGTAAGGTGCCAGTCTATCGTGCGGGAGGCTTGAGTTGGAGACTTCTGTGTTTATGTGTGTGAGTATTTGTCATGTGAAAAGTCTTCGTCCACCTTTGAGTGGTAATAATGCACGGCCCCACAAACTGTATAGCTTTAATTCTTACCCTAGATGAATAAAGTTATGTATTCATTTATTATTTTGTTTTATTGCTATTCAAGTTCACTGGAACTGTTTTTTTTTGTCTTTAGAGTTTGTTTTTCATCGGGTTTTCCATCAGCATGAATTCAATGAAAGTTCATTAATGTTTGTTAACACCCACTTGTATCAACCACAAATATAATAAACGACCACAAATGTAATACTAACTACAAATGTAATAAAATGCCATATTTTGCGTTCGCCAGTAATGTCTGCAACTTGTTATGCACGGATTTTATCGGGCCGTTGCACTGTGTGTTACGCCTTACAATGGCTCATGTATTTTGGTCTTAAGGCTTTCTTAATTAGTGTAACTCAAATGGATTCATCTTTGAAACAGCTTCAAGTCCGAAACCGGTCACTGTTTTGCTAGTGAGACCCCTACATCAGATGGGTCAACCAAGACAGCAGCACTCACAGCACGGGAGACTTACAAGTCACGCGTGTTTCGCCAGGGTGACTGGAATGTAGAACAGAGGGACCTTGCTCCAAACTCAGTTACTCGATCTGATTTCCATTACGCTCCACTCGCTGCAGGAATTTCAACGAGAAATACACTGCCCTTTGATCACCTGCAATCTAGGTATGGCTCAGTTAAACATCAAGTTCATGTGGGCATTCTATTGACCATTTGTCTGCCATTTTAACGGCAGAACTCACTTAGCAGAGACAGAAATCCACAGCTTTATTTAAAACTGCGTCTAAACTTCGGTGTTTTTTTTAGTTTTAGGGTTTGTGTATTATGAGAAGGAAAGGAGTTCATGGAGCTTGATCTAATTGTTTAGTGCAACTGCATAACTTAATTTTTATTGCTTTTAAAATCGTTCTGACGCTTTATTAAGGCCTGATTCAATATATTAGGGCTTAAATTAAGGGTCGCACGTGACGTGCATACCACGTTTCTGTACTGTATGTAGCTCTATTGAGAGTTACACTACCATGGCTTAGGTATGGGTTATGCTGTGGGTTAGAATACTGTGTAATGGTAGAATGTAAGTTATGAAAAGTTCACGGGATCCTAAGCCACAGCGTTTAAGGGAAGTAAAGTATCCAACAGCTTAAAGTTAAACCTTGGCTGTTCTTTGCATACAGACGAAGCGTAAATTTCTCTACTCTCTGTTATTCATTTCAAATAAGGTTAAAGTAAACTACTCTAGTTTACTCTGATTTAATGATGCCGTGCTCTTGCAATGGTGAATTAGTAAGTTCTTTTTCGTTCAGGAAAGCACACCTAGAAGTGGAGAGCAGAACCAGTAATTTGAGGCGCCAGATTCAACAAGCCCTTTTGTCAAAGTTTTCTTGCCAGAGAGACCCGTCATCAGCTAACATAAGAGAAGCCTTTGCCCATTATGATAAAGAAAGGTAAGTACTTTTGAGCGAGGTTGTTTTTAGTCTAACAATTATTCCAAGAGCGCGCGTTGGATATAAGATTATCATAACCAACGAAGAGCTTGGAATAATGTTTTACTAAATTTCATGAGCTTTCCGAACCGTTCGATACTTGAAAATGACAACAAAATTTTATTCTGACATTTTTCAGCTTGGCAACGCTGTACACAGTTCCATATATGGTCATTCTGTATACGACTTGATAACCGACATTGAGTGAACCAATCAGAACGCTAGAAACGCAATATTCGAGGTTGAAATTTTAATAATGATTGTTATTTAATCAATTGTAAATTAGAATACTTGACCAGCGCCGAGAGTAGCATAAAAAGATAATTTTTAAGCGTCAGCCCTTCGACACGTTTCTTCCATAAACAAGTGTACTTAATAATTTTAACTTTCTTTCACAATTCAAGAATATTTAGGTTTCAACTTAATAAATTAAACGAAACGTAATCCTTGAATCATTGGTCTAAAATGTATGTCTATTTTAACACAGGTCAGGATTCATTACTCGCGAAGACCTCAAAGCAGTTTTAAACCAATTCCAGACGGTAAACGATGAAGAGCTAGACGCATTTGTTGCAGAGTAAGACCATGCATCGTTTTAGAAAATTGTACATACGTTGTTGCTGTATAGTTATATGATAAATGATGTCTTGCCGTGTTACTGTTATCACTCAGGGACTTTAAGCAAGGGACCGCCAGCGACGAAAGCTCAGAAAATCACATCATTTTCGTTAGCACTTTTTCCCTTTGTACGGGTTATCAAGGTTTTGTGTTCTCCGTCTTGAATTTTCAAGTGGAAAACGATGGGATATTTGTTTATAATACATATCTGAATAGAGTAGAATACTGCTGAAAGAATAACAAAACAGTTACTGTTTGTCAGCAGAATACCTAAGTTGCATGCAAGTCTACAACTGACCAACTGAAGAACAATTCAGGGGGGACCACCCACTAAGTGAGCACAGTAACTGAACAACGCTAGCAAAATAAGCGTTTATATAATGTAGTCCCGCAAACTTTAAAAAAGATTCTTACACGTTCTAATTTTAGTTTCTATAATTCCGTGCAGGTGCTCAGCTCGATTCATTCCAACTTGCAGTTATTGTTTTTACTATTGTTTTTTGCAGTCGCTGTTCTTATTGTCTAAAGCTTAAAGACCCTATTACACAGGGCAATTTTTTTTCAGTAACTAGCAACGCAGTGCCACTACGTTGCAAGTTTCTGACAAAATTGCTCGTGTAACATCTCTCTGTCCAACTGGCAACGCAACGTTGCACTAGTTGTGGAAAAAGTTAAACAATCTTCAACTTTTCGCAACGTTGCGAAGCCAGTTGTCAGCAACCTGCTTCGCAACACCAATGTTGCAGTCAAGGTAAAGAGCCAATCAAATCACTCATAAACATGATAGCGCGCGCTCTGGACTAATTCAAAATGGTGGAGGAAGTCAAGAAACTGTCAAGAAGGGCTGCAAGCTGACAAAAAATGAAAAAAATAATTCATTAACGTGTCTTAAAAAACAACATTGTCTGTGGAAAAGTTATTAACTGCGAGAAACCGCTGATGTAATTGGTTTTATCGCAGGCAACGAACGAGATTATTGCGCGAGTTGCGAAAAAAAGTGCCCTCGTCTGACATGTTACAGCAACTTGCAAATTTTCGTTATCGTCAGCAATGCATTACAATTGCAAGTTGCTGAAAAAATTGCCCCGTGTAACAGGGCCTTACAGTGGCGTAGGAAACGGGGGTGGGGGACCGTGGGGGCACGGGCCCCCCAATAATAAACGTGGGGGGACCGGCCCCCACCCCTAATAACTTGCCACACTACACTCTCACAGGTTTTCGCACTTTCAGCGCTGGGTTGTGCCCCCACAATAATTAGTTCCTTCCTACGCCACTGCCTTAAGACTTTCCATTTTTGCAGGTGCAAGCCGGTTCAAAAAGATGGCAAACTAAATTACCTTGAATTCGGAAAGTTTTTAATCAGTAAGTGTTTGACCACGTCGATTCAGTTGCTTTGAATGATTTCTCAGATTTTTGGGGTTGTTTCTATATTATTATGATGTTATGTCTATGCTCAAAATTTTTCTATGTATGCTTTGTATCTGGCATTCCTTTTTTGCTGCAAACTGAAATGAAGACTGTATGTGATTGACGACTTTTTTTTTCTGTTTTGCTCAGCTCGACCGGATTACCTATCACTGGAAAATGAATTCACCACTATCCAGCAGGATAGCTTTGTTGATCACGGAATAATAAAACCAACGAATGGATTGGGGAGAGCAGAAGGTATTTTGGCAATCAACTCATTACATACATACATACATAAACTTTATTTATACTCGAATTTGAGAGTAGCTTTACAGAGCTAATGTATTCGAGAAACAATAACAATAATTAATAATAAAGTTAATGATAATAATAATAAAAGGAAAAAAGAAAATAACGAAATTAAGTGAAAAAGTTGAAGTTGATTATTTACATATGTACACTATTTACATTAGAATCCGAATGTCTTGTTTTCCCACCGTTTTAGTTTAGTTTAGTTTTTTTGTCGTAAATGCAGACATGCATGAAAGCAATTTGATCGATTTTCTGTTTTATGTGCGAGATACTCAAGAAAGCCAGTTGGTTGTTCCTGTACTTGTAACAAAGTTGTTAAACGGTCTGCTCAGTTCAGCTCATATACTCCACATGATACAAAAAATGGTTAACTTGAAATTAACAGAGTTTGCAAAAAGTTGTGATAATAAAAACTATTGAACATTTAGCTAGTGTTGGTTATAGTTTTTCTAATCTATTTTTTGCCAGAAACAGATAATTTATTCCTTGTAGTTTTAGGTTGTTTGAGTGTTCTAACACATCTTCTTATGTATTAACAGATGATCCAAGCCATCCGTATTACCACCGAAGCACGCATTTCTCGGTAATTCTGCCATGATATAATTTTTATGTTGGATGTCCTTGTCCTAGTTTTGATGTTCTTACGATACTTTCATAACATGGTGATACTTTTCATAACATGGTGATACTTTTCATAACATGGTGATACTTTTCATAACATGGTGATACTTTTATAACATGGTGATACTTTTCATAATATTGTGATACTTTTATAACATGGTAATACTTTTATAACATGGTGATACTTTTCATTGTTGTTACCATTAACGTTTTTCATATTTTCTGGGAAAAGTCTGAAAATCTAAATCTCTAAATTTAAAGAATTGTATCATGAAAACAATGCTAAGGATAATTTCTGGATTTTTTTTTCCAACTATGTTGCGAGTATGGGATTGTACGAACTAGTAAAGCAGACTCTTGCAATTTAGATTTTGGATCAAGAGTTCATCACTCAGTTTATATGTGAAGATACAAGAGTCCCAAAAAAATAATCTAGGATGTTGTGAGCCATTTCAAGGCCCCGTTCAAACGGATCAAACATAATGGTCAAACATTATTCAACATTGTTGGATGCAACATGTTTAACCCGCTTGAACAGAACGAGCAAACATGTTGGATGATGTCGGACGATGTTGGATGAGGTTTTACTTAGCAGCACGATCAAATATGTTGGACTTGAAGTTTGATTTGATAGCATGATCAAACATGTCGGACGGTGTTGGATGAAGTTTTAATTTGTTCAAATTGGAAGGTGTCGGATTAGTTTTGATATTTGTCCAACTCCACCCAACAGTGTTGAATAATGTTTGACCAACACCATGTTTGATCCGTTTGAATGGACCTTTAGTAAAACCTTTTAATCAATATTTTGATTTGTATAGTTAGCACAGGCACATTTCGAAGTCCTGAATCAATGATATCGAATTCCATGAACAGTAAAAGTAGATCCCAACCACCTAGATTCAAGTTTTTGTCATGCCAAAGGAGATAATAACATCCTTGCTATTTAAGGCGTAACAATGCAGTACTGCATGCAAGGGTAGTAATGACTTGTTTTATTGACATCCGGCTGGTTAGCCTAGTTGGTCGGGCATTAATCTTACGGTTGGATCAACGCTCAGGATCTAAAAATAATTAAGGAGAAGATGCTGCCTTTGCCCTAATATCTAGGAATGATTAGGCCTTCGCGTCTTCTTGCATAAGGACGTTAAACTGTAGGCTTAACTGTCGATTCTCTATGATGGGACTTAAAAGAACTTACACATCTCTATCGTAAAGAGTTGGGTAGTTAATCTTCTGCTGAATGAACCTTAATATATCAATGTGTATAAGCCGCTGTAGAGGACTATCTAAGACTCTAAACTTTCGACCTTTTACTACATTGTAAAACACGTAGAATAGCAATATATATGCGCTATGTAAATATTACATTTAAGTTTATTTTTGTTTACACTGTACCGTTAATGCACAATATAGCAAGTGCTACGGTGTCTTCCTCTCAAATAGCTCTTTCAAGTCATAGTTAAAATTAGGGCAGTTGCATTTCCAAAATGACAATTGTTTTTGTAATCCACAACAATATATGTCGTGAACGCGTCAAGTAAAATTTATTTGTACAATACAATACAATACAATACAATACAATACAATACAATAGACTTTATTTAAGGAGGGTAACCGAATAACCTAGTGAGTTATCTAGCACGTGGCCCTTTGTACGGAAGAAAATATTTTGGATTGATTTTTGCTTAAAGGAGTTGCAGGATGATGTTACCTTTTCTTTTAACAGTTTGGTTCCAACGAAGAAGAACCACGAACTTTGTACTATAAAGGTTGGTTGATAATTTCAAGCAAGCAAGGAAGCAAGCAATCAATAAATCAGTGATCTTTATTTCATCACAATTGTACATTTATTCATTGATGTTACACTGTATTTCCAATAATATATGTAATGTTGAGGGGTCTACGCATACTAAAATCATAGGGAGCTTGCGATGTGTTGACCCATTAGAATACAGTCCATTTTATTGAACTCATATTTGCTGCTAGTAACCAGATAGTTACATCAAGAATGATATTGGAGTACTACGTATGATAAAGTGCTTCTATCTGACTGAAGTGAAGAAATTTTCATTTCATTTGACAATAATGTTATTCCGTTCATTTAAATCACAACTTAATTTTTTGAGACTGGGTCCACATTACTCTTTATTCTCAATTAATGTTTTACTGCTTGAAAATAGCGTTCGGAAGGCTGCCGGCCGGTTGGTAACAGAATTGTCTTTTAAACCCAGTTACTATAATCAATTTATGTTTTTATTATTATTATAAATATCTTCACTATTATTATCATCATCATTGTCATTATTATTATCATTATTATTATTATTATATTATTATTGTTAATATTGTTGTTATTAATCGATCCAGAAACACAAGTTTGAAACAAAAATGAAAATCCCTGCTGTTTGGTAGGCTAGAGAAGATGAAGCTTGAGCAGTGTCGAGTGATTGCCACTGTCTCAATCAGAATCGTTAATCTATTGACTTTACTATAGTATCTATATCGCTATAATGCTTTTCACAAACGTTTGAATATGTTCTTAATACATTAGCAATATTAGCTAAAATATGCAAATGGTATTGTTAGAGCCCCGAGTCACACTCTGTAACCAGCTGATAACTATTTTTGTGTGTCCATTCCAGATTTCATGCAGGGGAAACGCAAGTGCTTAAGCAAACCAATTCCAGCGCCGCCACCAATGTCCTCAAAGGTGCGAAGATTAGTTTAAGTCTTAATGGAAAGTGTGTCATATGATATTATGTTATGAGTTGTTTGCTATTGAGTCTTAAAAACATATATTCTTTGAATAAAGGTAAAGACAAAAAAAGTAAGAAATCGCGTTAGTTTGACGATGAATACATCAACAAGTATAACCCAGCAGTCTCTGTCAAACTACGAGCCAGAAAAATTGCCGAATTGTGTGCGTAAGCGAGAGCACAGATTGTTTACTCTGTTTTTTTCTGCAGTTACAGAGACCTGTTGTTGATAAAGGACTTGCCAGCTTTAGACTGAATTTCCATGAACAGTCCTTGTGATTTAAGTAGGCATGCAAATATAAGACGTTTAAGTAAACTGAAGTTTCAGATTTTGAGGATTTAGAAAAATAGGTGAACATGATTAATCTAAAAGGCCCGCTATCAGGTTGTCCTTGTACCTGTAGAAAAGTGGCTATGTGCTAGAAATGTCGATTTTGAAACGAATCTTGTAATTATGCAATGATGCATTATTTAGGTTCTACCTCAGATGGATTGCCAGTCCGAAATAAAGTCGACAAAACAAGCTGATTATGTTGATCACACAAGTTATTCGAAGAATACCCAATCGGTAAGTTATCACTGAAATATGTTCAGCTTAAAGTCATCAGCTTTTGAAACACTATCTCTCCAAATCGTAATTGAGAATTTTTCTCCGTACCTTTTTGACAGGCCAGAGAAAAGGAACAAAAGAAAAACCAGGTGAGCCACTGAGAAGATGAAACGGTTGTGTTTTCTTCCTCGCAAACTGTTACGAGAAAACAAAATAAACTTATAGATTAGCTCAATCTGCAGACAGTAGTTTTTCGTCCTTTGAGGCGGTCAGTGCAGCTCAGAGAACATTTTGAGACTGAAGATAACAGAGCAACGCACTGAGTAATGTCTTCACAAGTGTGAATTGTTTTTGCATACCAGAGTGCTCGAACTCAAACAAGTGAGCTATACAAAATGCAAAATGATATAAGTCACAAGGACAACAAAAACAATTTTACAATCCCAAAATATGGGCTCATCCTTGGTGAACCTTTAAAGTTTTTTCTTTGTTTTGTCTCTATTATGTCCGTTCTATCTATTGTTTTGGCTACATTGTTTTCTTTGTTCTACGTCACCCAGGAACTGCTCAGGTTCTTACATCGAGGTAAACCCAAAATATGAGAGTGCTCAACAAAACGAACAAAATCTTACCGAAGGCAAAAAGTTGTGGAGGAGCGAAGTAAGCTCAAACTGCAGATAGTACTGTTTCGTCCTTTGAAGACTCATCAGTACAGCTCAGAGAACATTTTGAGACTGAAGATATATGCACATATTAACAGTTATTTTTGCCTCCATTACATAAACTTATTGATTACGTATTTTGTGTGCGCAACCAAGTCCTAATTAGTTATTTTCGTACAGACGTTTAGTGCGCAAAAGTCAGCTATCATCTACCATGTTCGCTTATTCTTATCTGCAGGAACGTCATTCGACTGTTGTTGTAGATATTAGCTGTGATCCGCGAGACACTGAAGGTCAAAGAATTGCTTCAAGTATGTGGTATTTCTCCTGTCATTCGTAGGTTTCATTTGCGAGCGAGGGTTATACTCTAACTATACTTTCACTTTTTTAATCTTTTGTATTACTTTCAATGTGATTAGAAAGATTTTGGTGTGACTCCTTCCAGTTGGGATTCTTCTTCTTATTATTATTATTCACATATATAGATTTATCATATGCTTATCGAGATTTACTTACCAAATTTCCATACAGTAAATTTTTGTTTGTTCATTGCTTTTAGCAATCCTAATCTGCGTATCGTTCAATCAGGAGCTGCGTATCGCTTTTTTCATGTGTGAGAAAAATGATATGTCCAATCAGAAGCAACAACATTAGTTTGAAATCTTTTGCCGTTGGACAACAAAGACCCACAGTACGCTGGTCGCTAGTTCATGAATGAAAAGTGCTGCATGGCTTGTAAAAGTTATTCAAAATTGTAATAAACGATTTGCTGGAGAAAACTGAAACAAAAATAGTTAAAAGAAAACCTTATTTTGCCTTGGAATTACATAACGAGTTAGCAAGAAAAAAAGAGATGTCAAAAGATTTTTTACCGAAAAGCTACAAGAACTGCCGATCTTCTTTCAGAAGCAAATTAAGATAAGAGCAAGTTGCGACGACGCTGAACAGTACAGAAACAAGTAAGCTTTAAAACTTTCTTTTTCAACGCAAAAGTTTGCTTTTAGTTTTCGAATTAAATGACATTTAATTTGTTTCATGTTGTCATAAACACAGACATAGTTAGAAAAAAAAAACATGACATGATTAAAAGATTTCTCCAGTTTATAAACTGAAAAGGGAATCTCGAAATGCATATGATAAACAGAAAACACCAT
>JAOBAY020078174.1:0-11088 GCA_025331085.2 Zoanthus sociatus
GAAATGGCCGAAAAAATAAGAACATTGAGCCTGAGCTAAATTTTACTGGTTCTTAATAAAAAAAAAAGAGTGTAATGAAGAATTTTTTCATTATTCGGGGGCTTTCATCCATTGCTCTGAAAGAGAACAGATAAATTATCACCCTCGATTTTAGCCTTTTTCATGGTAAAATATGTATAGTATATGATATAGTGTAGTATAGTATAGTATCTATATAGTATAGTATAGTATAGTATGGTATGGTGTTAAGGTATAGTATATGCATATGATGGTGTTATAACTTATGGTCATAGTGTAGTATGGTATAGTATTGCGCTAAATTTAGATCATGTTAACGTATGATAGGTTATCAGATAATATAGTTGCTATCGTTTGATATGATTTAGTGCAGTGATGTAATGTATTGTATAGCATTGGGTGTGGTAGGGTGTTATATGCATGGTATGTGACAATAATGAGCAAAGTTGCAGTATGGTATAGTATAGCTCTGTGTTGATAGCGTGTGGGATAGTAAGGTATTGCTTATAGTATTGTAATCTGTATATAACAAAGCTTTAAAGCCCAGGGCTCCTATAATGGAAAACCAGCTACGTACTGAACAGGCTACGCTGCTGAAATAAAGCTATACCATACCATACCTACATATACAGAGGATATTACACGGTGGCACGAACATATGAAGTTTATCTTCTCGTCAGTGGAAAAAAAGATCTCAATCTTTCGCTTTGTTCACTCGGAAAATATTTCTCCAAGACTGGAAGATAAACTTCTAATGTTCAAGCCAACGTGTAATTTTCTTTTTATTAAATAGATATGAGTGTTTCGAAAATAAAAAAAAAACTCGACGAAAATGATCTCCAAAAATGGCAAAAACAAAGGAATGTCGTCAGTGATATCTTCCATTGCGAGACTGTGGAAAATAATGTCACCCGTATATCCCGGATGTAGTTTCGTATAAAATCTGCGAGTGGGGTATTTTACAGTAAAACACTCATATCCATGTAATAAAATTTGACATGGTACCATAGTATGGTGTTGTATCATATATTATGGTGTGGTATCATATAGTTTGATGTAGTATGACAGTATGGTGTAATAAAGCAAGGTTGACAGTTCAATCATTGTGCTATTTGGTCGCAATTTTTCACTAAGTAGTCAACTTCTATTCTAATTTTCATCTTTAGTCTTTAAGTGATTCCCCAAGAGATCCGGTGGTATCCATAAATAGTAGGTTCCTTCCGTTTTTCACAGAAAGTACAAAAGATCATTGATTCCCTCCATTGGGTTAAGGAGGGTTAAGTTTCCTCTCTCCAGCAAAAGGTTCATTTCATCAATAGACCTTTGGCAGTCCTTTTATGTACAAAGATTTTGCCCTACTTTAGGCTATCATTATTATTTTTACCTACAGATTCGCAAATGGAAACCTAATAGAAACTCAATGAATTTAAACATAAATAATTTTTCTAACTTTAATAAATTTGTTTGCCAATTTAACAAAAATGTTGAAAATGGAGCAAGGTTGCATGCAAACATTCCACCCGGCAGCTGGTAACTAAACTTTTCATCTTGTGCACTTTAGAATAGTTGTAAAGAAAGCGTCAAGGGACATTATTATGCAGAGAGCTACTCGTTTCTTGAGTGTGAAACTGAATGAAATTAGTAAAGCTCATTGTAAGCCAGCAGGCAGCTGGCAGTGCTGCGATTTAAAGGAACCGAGGTACTGTTAAAAGAGAGAGTTCCATGACCAAAGAAGCTGTGCATGGCAAATACTTAAACAACCGAATTTTAATTTAAAGAACTGTTTGGCTCAGATAATAATATTCAATTGTATCAAAAATTCCCTACATTAAAAAAAAGTAACTTTTAACTTCACAATTCCTCCTATAATTCTCATGATGTGCTTTATTTCTAACTTATATTTCCTGGTTTGTATGAAACAAACTACCACAATTAAAAGGGAAAATTTAAGTTGTTTAAGGAAAAAGTTTTCTCTCATCACAGGAAGGTATTTGCCTCTAGAATGGAATTAGTTGTAACGGTACAGATAAGTTTGAAACTCTAAACTAAACCAATAATTTAAAGCTGTTTTTTTATGCTTAACAGTATATAAAGCAAAATAAATTAAAAGAGAATCGAAAATAACTCTTTTTTTACATTTTCAAACTTTAATTATAAATTTCGATGTAGCTGCTCTATCTGGTTTTCAAGGTAGATTGACCTCTATTCCGCATTCGAAAATACAAAGCCTTCTAATGATGAGACCTTGGAAGTCTTGATTCTGAAAATTCTTACTTAGGAAATGTTGTTTTTCTTAGTTTGTGAGGAAAAACGTCTTTCACATTGATGTCGATCACATCTTGGAAGCCCTGATTCTGAGATGTCGTTCACAGGGCAGTTTGTTGTTTCGTATTCACACCAAATATTAAAAAACTTGCAAAATTAAGTAAAATGAGCTTCTGTTACAAAACAGACTGAGTCTAATCAGTTACACAGTGCGGCTGCTGATTGTTTTTTAAAAAGAATATTAAAAGTTTAAAGCAATTCAGTATTGATTGTTGATACCCTCGCAATCATTTTTAAAAAGTTTGTACTGACTGGGGCTCAATAAAATCATTAAAATGTCACTTCTACAAACAATGGCTTAACGTGAAGCTCTAAATTCTACTTTTTTCAATCCTCTAACTTCAAATTAAAAAAGACAACGGTATCAATGTTTTAATTTGCATCCAAACACTCATTATATCCAGCATGGAAGTCCAATCTTTCATCAAAAATAACTCTTCCGCCCTCGCTCGCAGTAAGAGGCTCAATGCCAGCTGTAGTGCTTAAAGTTAGGCTTTTATGAAAAGTTAATTTTCTTTTCTGATGTTACGAATCCGTGGGCCGGAATAATTCTCTTTCTCTGTGTTGGGTTCTTCTTGATTTTAAGTGAGCCATATACGCTAGCTGTGAAGTCCACTTTTAAAACCATGCTTCTTAACAACGACCATTCTTTTCACAACAATATATAAACATTTAATCAAAACTGTTTCAACTGAGTGTCGCATTAATATCACAGAAAACTGTGTTTCTTTTAAAACATAAAAGTAAAAGATGATAAAGTTGGAAAAGAAAAGGTAATACTCTATGAAAATAGACTCCACAGTACTTCATAGTGCTTTGAATGCGAAACATTTGCTTTAAAAGCAGTAACTAGTAACCTCTTGGGCAGCCAATGATAATTTTAAGATCTTGCCTAAAAAGGTTGCTTTAAGTTCTTTGTAAAGCTGGTAACGATATCTTCATTTAACTAACAATATTCCTTTTTAGATTTTTACTAAAAACAACAGATATACAAGTTTTATTTGGTTTGGGAAACCGGATTCGATTTTAACAGAACTATGGTATGTTGATAAATTTTGTATATTCTTTTTCACTTTAGTTTTAAGTAAGATGATTTTTTTTCAAGATCAACCAATATCTCTGAATGCTAACACTGATGCACTATAGTTAGACAGTTTAGTGAAGTACATACTCTGCAAAATAACAACCTTGACTGCTCATTCAAACTGAGATTCCGCAGATTCTGCGTTTCCACACGAGATTAGAAAGTACAAAAACAAATAATGCCTTTTACTTGCACTTCTACGTTCTTACAAGCATCACAACTGCTAGTAGCTATAAACTCTGAAGCCATAAAAACAAAAACTAAAATAAGGCCATGAATGCATGTTGGTAGCGGGTACTTGTGGGTAGTGTAGATGGCACCTGTACTAATAGCGAACTTGACTGAGGCGATTGATTGTATTTTAAACATGTCTGCTGACACTGAAATTTTTCCTTATATCAGGATACTGAGTTTTATTTTAACTTCAACCGAAAATGGATAATAGAAATTTATGAAACTGAATTATTTTAATAGTGAACTTTTGTGCTATCCTGTTATTTTGTTCTTGTCACAGTAAATTTTGCCTTTATATTTTGTTTAGTCTTGAAAAAAAATATAAAAGAATGTGTAAAATTATCGAACTAGATTTATGGAGCGCCTAATCATTTGATAAGTTGGTAAAGACAAAGAGAAATGGCAAAAAATCTTTGATGGAATTGCAAAGAGTAACCAAAAATCCATTTTCGCTTCTTTGAGTTCGTATGCTGCGCCAGGGTATCAACATTGTAGAAAAACTAAGCACGCTGACAAGTTCACAGTAGTGTTCTTTTTAAAACATTTAAAAGCTTCATTCGATTTTTTTTAATTCAAATCATATAAGTCCTACAATAGAGTGAAAAAAGTACTTAGCTTTCCGGTACGAGATTAACCGCAAGGACTTTGTACTCACACGAGGGTATTCCAAATATGGAGTTACATTGTAAAATCACACGCTAAAGGGTCGCGTGAGAAACAGACATATACCACCAGGATGAAAAAAACAGGAATTTGAGCGCACTTTATTGAAAAACAACAAAATAGTCAAGTACTCAGCAGGACGCACATGAGATTAGTGAAATATGTAGGCAGTTAAGAGGCGTCGGTTAATTGCACACTAAAAAAGAACTGGTTCGTCTGTTTCGATCTTTCCAAGACTGGTTCATTGCGCTGTAAAACGTGGCTCTCAAAAGTAAATGGTTCTGGAATTGAACGCCCAGTGGCACAGTGAGTACGTTAATGCGGCAAAGGTACGCGATAAAGCTATATTACGTAATGGAATGTTCATAGACAGGTAAAGAGTCCGCACGAGGTATTAGAAAAACAATTTTGTAAATCCAAAAAGTGCATGACCAGTTGCTCGACCGAGTCTGTTCATCCAAATGTTAGTTCTTCCGGCTCATTCTGTTAGTGTGGGTTATTGTATCCGATTAATATCAGACATTCTTTTATGTAGGTAGGCCAAGGGACCTTTGTCCCTTTCAACTGTTTTTCCAATAGAAATAAAAACTAGATCTGCATTATTTTATTCTTATTTAAATTCTTCTGCAAAAAGTAGCTAAACCTTGGAGCATATTCTGTCGGTAGCTCAGTGGTTCAGAGATGTTGACCTGTGGTCAATAGCGTCTAAACTGCATTCTTATCATAATTGTGATGGAGTTTTTTCGTTTTGGTTAAGTTTAAGCAACAAGGTTAAAGAAAAATTTAGGAAATAATTTATTCGAGTTAAAGAAATGAAAAACGATATTCGTGATGGCATGACGAATGGGATGACGACAATTTATCACCCGCGACTATTTCACCATGTGCTCAGCGTTCATAGGAAAGTTAAAGAAATGATCTTCAAATGCTCAATAGATGAAATGAATGATTCTTTATACACCTTAAAGTACATGTAAATTTAATAGCATCGATAAAATGTTAGTTTGGATCTCCATTTTTAAAAATGTATTCAAAACTTAGTCCAACAATGACTCGAGGAAACTTGAGGCACTTTTTAGGCACTAACTCGAGGAAAACTTCGGATCAATAATCAGATCAAAGAAATGATAGAACAGATCTTCTTGAATTCTTTACTGATAACCTTAAAGTCTTTATATAATCATAAATTTTCTAGGTGCAAATTTGACTCGGAAGAAGTGATTGTGCTAAATCAGTGCCATGGCAATGTGACAAAAAAATTGGTCGCAACTTACATTATTAACTCATTATTTTCTGCAATAAATTGATACAATAAACATTTTAAAACTGATCCAAATTATATTTTCATCATTTAAAAGCATAAAGTTACATGTTTGTTCCAGCAATCATCCCGCAGGGCCAATTAAAAAAATGAATGGTATTTAAAAAAGCTTTTCAATTTGTAACCTTAATCTTGTCGATTTTATTTAAACGTTTTCTGTGTAATGTCAAATCTTTACATATGTTTGTGTAATAAATGCTGGTTGCGGAAATATGAAGTTTTAAGAAATGCAAAAGTGCATTAAATTGCTGTGAATTATCCTGAGTAGAAACACCGTATGGGGCATTATACGTGTCATCAGGTCATCAATCAATTTCAACAATTATTTCAATACTAGATTCTATTCAAAACAAGAAATAGATTGTTTTTGATTGTCTCTTGTTGTACCATGGGACGCGAAATTATTATAACTGATGCATTTATTTACTTTTTCCGGTTTAGCAACGAAAAATGCAGTTGATAACTTTTTTACAGATGTTTGAGGGCGCTTGAAGTGAATTTATTTTTCACGTTAACACCATCTGAATCCTGAAACTAGATTTCACCTTCTTAACATTCCCTTGCTTCCAGATTCACTGGAATTCTGAAGTTCTTGAGTCGCGTTTCCAGCTCTCCTTGAATAAGGAATCTGAATTTTCTTGATTAAAAGTTGTGGATTTCCCGAATATGTTGGGGTCATATTTTCCTTTTGTTTGGGTTCTTGGTTTGTTTAATTGATTGAACTCTGGATTTTATGATTTTTTTAAAATTTATCTTTGGATTTTCTCGCTGGATTCTAAATAACATTAATTTCTACGCGGATTATGGAATCGGACTTCGGACTCCTATTACCTGCCATTTTTCTGTTAACATTTTTGGCCAATTTTCAGTTTGTCTTGTACCGCAACCGTCAGCAACTTTACTTTCTTGTTTTATCCGCAGATGAAGACAGTCACCGTGATAACTGTCTACGGTGTTTTGGTACTGTTACCTTTGATAACATCTAGAACAATAACGCGGAGAGGTTTAAACAATCAAGTCCACTCTGAAGGAACGGCTTCTAAAACTGAAGATGAAAGACAGGAACAGACAATAGATAAAAACAATCTACGGCAACCCAACACAAGTGTCGGTGAGAAGAAGTTAAGAGTTTGGAGGAACATGTTCAAAACCATTGCAACCACTCTTAAAAGTCAAACGAAGCCGTTATCGTCAAAAATAGACATTAATTTACTCTTCAAAGATCGGCGCCGCTCGAGAGTGCCAAGGCAAGCAATAGATAGTGGACCAAACTGCTGTTTGTCGTGTTTGTTATGGGGGTTTCCCCCTCAATGCTCTTGCAAAGATTGCCCATGAACAAATTAAGCGATGAGACGATTGCAAGCCAGTTTCTCGGGCAGCGAAGCTTTCAAGTGTTGGAAACAAAACATTGGTTTTTTTTGCAATAAACAAAGCTATGCCACTTCTTGCTAGTGCACAAAACTGTTTTCAAAATCTTGAAAGTGTTTTGTCGAGTATTGTCACCTTTGAAGCCGTTTTAAGGCGGGACCTAGCTGTACAAGAGTGTGGGATGAACTGATACGAATTTAATGACATTGTAAATGCAAGTAGCTAGGTACGAAATAAGGCTATAGAAATACGGCCAGGAATAAACCTTGAAAGGCTATCGAATCATTTCATTGAAGCTCGAGGCTTTTGCAGGTTGTGATTTATTGCTATTTAATGATTCAATAGAAAACAGAAACTTCAGTTTGACAGCAAATATGAAAAGCTATTGCACGTCATGTATGCACGTCAGTTCTCTGATTACACCTTAAATGGAATAATGCTGCGTCGGTGTTTTCTGCTGAAGCAGTTTACAAAATGAAAAGTTTTACACCTTAGGGAGATTCAATTCCTTCTCACTACGGAGTAAAACTTATCAATTTGTAATAACCTTAGGCCAATTTGATTCAGATGATAAAAAATGACGAGTTGAGATGTTTCATTTAATATAAGCTATATTTAACAATTATTCCAAGAGCGCACGTTGGATACGAGATATGAGCACGTAGCGCCTCGTTGGCTATAATCATCTCATATCCAACAAGCACGAATGGAATAATTGTTGTATAAAATTTCATGAGCTTTCGAAAACCTTCGATACCTGAAAATGACAACCAAATTTTATTCTGATATTTTTTCAGCTTGGCAACACTTCGCACAGTTAGTTTTCATATATGGTCATTCGGTATATGAGCTGATAACCGAGATTGAGTGAACCAATCAGAACGCTAGAAACGCCAATATTCGAGGTTAAAAATTTAATAAAATGCGATATTCCTATTCGCTGTCAAACATTTCTGATTTGACGAAGAGTTTACTAGAGAGTAAACCGACTTGAAGTGCTAAGAGTGTTTTCAGCAATACACTCAATTTATATTATTTTAAAAAAGGATTCTGAAAGTTTATCAAATTTCCTAATCATTGCCAACAAGGCAGCCGAGGCGAAGTCGTGAGGCTGGCGAAGCGGCAGCCGTGCGAAAGTGCTATGCAGGCATAAAAAATCTCGAGTGATCCAGATAGATGTAAGTAATGCAGGCTTTTCTGATGTAATGCTAGAGGGTTTTTGTCTTCGAATGGACCAAGTGCCTTGAGACGTCAAGGCAGTATGGTGAACAAACAGCGGCTAATTCAATTCATTTTATCAATGAAATTTTATAAAACAAAATTGCCGCTAAAGAGAAACATTTCAATATGCAAAACAAGTTGTTACGATAAAAGTTTGCATGTTCCTGTGGTTTTTACACGTAAGCACACGCTGAGATATTTTAATTTATTTTCGTTTCCTAATAGTAAAATGAGGGCACCAGTTCTCATTGCTTGCACAGCTCGGTTCTGTCGTCCTCATGGTTTTGTCTTAGCGCACTTAGCGTTAGCCATTACTGGTATTTAGGTTTAATGTTACATGAAGTAGTTCGACGGGTAGAAAATTTTAGATCCCGAGATGCAAATGAAAGGGTTTGGTATCGAAGGGTGCACGCAACCAACGTCAGCCTCAATACGCACATATACCTTCATGGTAAAACAAAATGACTACTGCAGGGTAAGCAGATTATCATTAAAAATTGATGAGTCGCAACCAGGCATAAGATTATAAAATGGTAAAAAATGTTCTCTGGTTAAAACTTTTAAAACCACAAGCTTTCGGTGACAAGAAAAACATATTTAAAAAGACTCCGTATATAAAAGTTAAAATTAATTAAGGTGTGAAATAAGAATTTAAAATATTGAATAAAAAAATACAATACAATACAATAAAAACAAGAAAAGACAAGAAGGACAGGAAATTTTAGACAAAGAAAATACAAAGGAAATTTTAGACAAAGGAGCACTCTTGAATCACGGCACACCGCTGAAACAGAAAATGTAGATAATAATTCCAAACCGCTTCAACAATATACTATTCTTTTAAAAAATAGTTTTACTGACATTTTATATTAATATAGATCTCTAGTCTTTTATTATTTTTATTGTATTGTACTTTTTTTTATTCAATATTTTAAATTCTTATTTCACACCTTTTAACACCGACTACGATCTTCGCATTTCAAAACAGGCGTTGATATCATTTGTCAACGATCAACAGCAGAGTCCGTATTTATGCTAGAGAAAATCCTATCATAAAATACATAATTTCATTGTTTTTATTTGTGTCTTAATTTCATATTCATATTCATTCATTGTTTCGTATTCTCCTGACACCATCGGATGTCAATAAAATATCGTAAAGCCTGAATATTTATTATGAGTGCAAATATCCGATAGGTTATATCATAAAAAGGTTTTATGCTATAAATTCCTGCTGTGTTAGAGTAATTTCATTTAATCTGTGAAATAGATATTGGTCTAATAGAAATATGTAGAAATACTGAAGATGTCTTTTAGTCGAAAACGTTCTATTTTATTAGTCAATATCGATGAATAATTTTTATCCTTGTTTTTAATATATTTCACTAAGAAGCACAATATGTCAACAGAAATATGTGTACACTATTTCTATTCAGTACTCTAATCTTTTGTGTTGAACGAATTATCAGACATTGGCTACGAGATATTCTTTCACAGTGAGTTTAAGCGAACCACTCAATCAAAGGCATGTAACCGTCTACAATTCCACTAGGCACATGCAGTCCTAGGCTGCCTATTTTTTTTTTTTATTCAGTTATCTTGCAGAGCCGCAACACAAATACGAATGAATGAAGAGGCGGCTATGTATTACAAGCAAGACTGTGCTCCAAACACAAAACAGAGCATAAACGGTTAAAATCAACTTTGTTCTAAGCAGCGAGCAACCAGTATATGTAATCGAACCTTTACTCGTTCAATATGGAATTAATCTGCACGAGTGGGTTATGAAAAGAATCAAAATTGGGCGAACGCAATTTGAGCTTTTCAAAACACGCAAGTGCAAATTAATTCCATATTGAACGAGTAAAAGGCTCGATTACTTGTTAATCATGTACATGAAAAAATTACAAAAAAAATGTCGGTGAAAAAGCGAAAAGTGGCAGTGACGTAACAATTCGTGCGTGCACGAACAATTCATGCATCCATCTTTGTCATAGAGACATCTGCATTTTGATTGGTATATCAAAACGCACGTACTATCCAAATTATTCTATAAAACGTGATAAAACATAATACTGAAAATATTCTTTCAGCCAGGCTTGGTTACTTTTTGACTGTTACTGCAAAAGTTATCAGGGAACCTGGGCAGGAGTCATTAGAGAGCTGCGCCGTCAAGTTTCTCGTGGACTCCGGAAGTAATATCGTCACACTAAGTCACGAGATTATTGAAAAGTTACAGCTGAAAGCAGTGGGAACGGTGCTCCAAAAGGGACCAATAGGAGAGAGGCAACAAAAGCTTTACAAAGGATGCATTTTAATTGGCCACAAGAAAATGCAATGCGAGGTAAGAAAAACAATGTCATAAAAAGTTCAAGTGCTTTATTTTATTATCGAAAGGACGATTGGTTACACAAAGTTCTCCTAATGACCAGTTGTCACTGGGCTCAGGTGATCAAATACCAAATTACACTAAACCAGGGTTAAATTTTTGACCGCCTATGGTTTTCTAATACCGGTTTGAGCTGTAAATATGGCATTAACAAGTTGTTTCCTTGGAAAATTTGTATAGGAAATCGCACGACTTCGAGTACAATTCGTAATTAATAGATATGAGTGATGTTTTCAGATTTCTCAAAATTTGAGTGCCTATTATTTACGAATTGTACGAGAGATCGAGCGATTTTTTATTTATAACATACTCAATAGCATTACTTCAAGAGTTTAAGTTTCTTGTTCTTCAAGTTTTGGGTTTACACCTCGTATTTCTGCCCAACTAAGCCATACAGCCATCCAGGTTTGAGTGCTTTTGTTTGTATTTTGATTTGTAGCTTTTTGTTTTAGATTTTGTACGTCG
>JAOBAY020078185.1:0-11086 GCA_025331085.2 Zoanthus sociatus
TGGAAATGGCTCGAAAATCCAAGAATGAACAAAAACGAGTGTTTGCAGCTAGACAACTTGCAATAAAACAAAAAAGACTTAAGAAAATGACTGAAAAACTTATTGAATAGTAGCAAAAAGCTCAACGTTTGAGAGTCAAATAGATGTGTTAATGAAAGTCTTAACAGAGTCGGGGGATTATGGATGAGTGAGTCAAAAGTAGCAGAAAACCAAAAATTGTTTAAGAGTGAAAGTCAGAGAGTTGAAATTTTACATTTACAAATTCAGTTCAGCAAAATTGTTCTTGCCGCTGTTCATCCAGACAAAACAGTTTTTTAACTTTCAACAAATGGCATAAAATTCAAATCCGAAAAACTTCAGCAAAATCGTTTACCTATTCTGGAATTTCAAAAGGAAAGAGGAAGCAGATGCAGGGAATACTCCAAGGCCACGTGTTATACCGGGTCGGTAAGTAGTAGTTTAGAAAGTCTTTTTAATTGGATAAAAACACAAAAGAATCACAATAAACAATAGAGTCCTAAAGTGCTTACTTCACGTTGCTATGACTTCAGAAATTTGCGATCTAAACAAACCAATATGGCATCTCTGGCGTTACCAATTGTTCTTGCCCTCGAGCGTTTCAAAAACTATATTTAATTGGCGCATCTAAGCCTCAAATAATAGAAACGAGAAAAATAAAATGAAAGTAATTTTTGACTGTATTGACCAAGAGCGTTCTAAGCGGACAAACGTGTCTGGTAAAGTGTTGTTTGGTTTGAATGCAGCGAATTCTACGAAGTTTGTGATGGGCCAGTGTTTTCACACGGATTGCAACCATACATCTCAGAGCCACTGCTGCAGATTCTTTACATTTCCATACAAGAAAAAGCAAAGACCTCTTTGACAAGTGGATATTATTAATTAGGTAAGTGTATTGCTAAAATTGTTTTGATAAAACATTTCAATTACAATTCGGCCCAGCTTACGCCCAAACGCAAAACTGAACAACAAAACTGAACTGAACTTGTATGCTCCGATCCTCATGTCTTGTTCAGAATAAACTGGTTTAGCAAGTGTTTTTTAACTATTTTTATAATTTTGAAAAATATTTTTATAGTTTAATTGTGCAGATATAATATAATTTTGTTGTAGATCTAAAACTTGGTTTTGCTTTGTAGCCCCGAGCTTCCTGAGTTCTGACTCCAGGTATTATAGCACAATAAATTACAAACTTTACTTCTGTTTTCTCTTTTTTATTTCTAGGAGAGGAGATAGAGAGCCTGGTAAGCATTCAAGAGTTTGCAGCTGCCATTTCAAAGAAGGGCGAAAAGAAAATTGCCAAATATAAATAACAGAAACAAGCACAAACTATTTAACAATTTAGACTTGCTGCCAGGCAGACAGGCCAACTCTACACCTCCACCCAAGAAAAAACCAAAAATGTTTGCATCTCCAATGTTACCAACTGAAACATCTATAATTGAAGACATAAAAGACAACAATCATCCAAAATCCCCTGAAAACCCAAAAACCGGGCAAGAGTATAAGCTCCAATGAAACCCTGTTGACAATAGAGCTTAATATAACTTCACAAGAACTTAAAAAACCACAAGAAAATGCCAAGTTACTTTAAAGCCCATTCTGTAAAGAACTTAATCCCAGAAGTTGTGAGAATGGAGACAGGCCTACCAGCAAACGATGTTCTCAACATTGTTGTAGGATATGTGTCAAGATTCAAAGAGCATCGAAGTACCCCGGAAACATGACGACCAACCGCAAAAAAAAATTTCATCCGGGAAAGAATACGCCCAAAAGAATATATACACCACAAGAAGCAAATCCTAAATACCATTCAAACAGAAGCTTTTGTTCTAATTAAACAAAAACATCTTTTCATTAAAATGGGTCAGAGATGTTTTGATAAACATAAGCTTTTCTTTGTTCTACCAACAAGACTACAAGATCAGTTATTTAGATTCTGCAAAGCACATGTAGAAATAAGAATGCTATTTTCGAATGGTATGGATTTGAGGTGGAGAGCGTTAGCCAGGACATTTGAGAAAGATGGCATTTACACTGTTTTTGATCACTTAACAGATGCTGTAAATCAAATACTGTCCCAAACCATCTGGGTCTGAACATCATAGGTTACCCTGTATTATTAGAGAATGCAACAACTGCGGAATTCAAAACTTCAAACTGTTGAAGGAAGAGTTTGCTAATGAGAAGAAAACATCCTGGGAAAGATGAGTATGTGGTGGTTCGTAAAAATGCAGATAGGAAAGACAGGGAAAACCTGAAAAATTCCTCGGAAATATTTATTTATCTTTGTTGAAGCCATTCTCTTCTCACCAATTTCGAGCCAGATGGCAACACCAACAGATGCAATATTTTAACACGTATCCGCCACTGAATGAAGTACTTTGTGTTCACGACTATTCTGAAAATTACACTTTCTGGTTAAGGACCAGTCTCAGTCCTCATATTATGGTCAGACACCAGTCTCCATTCATGTTACCATATTCAATCGGCACGCCATTTCTGGAATGGAGGGCACACAAAGCACCCTAACTGATCCTCTGATACTTAAGAGAACATCTATTTGCCATTCCTGCTGATCTGCAACATGATCATCAGTCAGTGCACAACTGCAAAATCCTGGTTGCAAACTATCTGAAGTTGATTGACTGTTCGGTATATGTAATGCATGAATGGACAGATGGTTGTTCTGCCCAATACAAAAAGAATCAATATCTTCGAAACTATTAAAGCTACGACCACCAAATTTGGCAAGCAAATTCTTATGACAAATGCGCATCTTCCCATGAATTTCACATGACTAGTATTTATGAAAAAAACTTAAAAAGCCCAACTGATTTTTACTTATCTTTAAATTGGAAATTTTAACTTCATGTTAATAACTCCAGATCTCTTTAAGCAATGATCATGAGACTTGGCTGCCGAACGCCTATAACTAATTCACATTTTTTCCTAAAAAGTTTACGTGACTGGTTGCCATAGCTAGAAAGTTCAGAGCAAAACGTCTATTTTTTTTGTTTTGAAGCTTGCACTTTGCAAAACGAAAGCTGGAAACCTCGAAAAAAATAATGAAACAGTTTATCAGGGTTTATAACACCAGTTACATGAAAAGATTATGTTTTGGTGTCTGATTAATATTCTTTTTAAGTCTTAGGTTCACCAGACAGGTTGATAAATGTAATGCACGAAAGCACAGATGGTTTGTCTGCCCACTACAAAAGTCGGCACTGCATGGGAGATGTTTCTTATTCTTTTGAAGATGCTTTTTTTCAAAACTATCCGAAACTACTTTTAGACCTCCCATGCAAAAGGTCGCCAAGATGGAGCTGGAGCTAATTTAAAACACAAGGCAAACATGGGGGTAATACAACGAAACGTTAAAATTCAATGCACTAAGGACCTCTACGAGTTTGTAATGGCTAACCTCCAGAAACCAGCACCCACTACATACCAAACGTCAAGTGTAAAGCTAACTCGGCGAATCATCTTTTATACTGATAACCTCAATCCTCATCAATCAGTTAGGTGTTTCAAAGAGGTCAAAGGAAACTGTGCCATCCACAGTATCATGTCAGGAGAAAAAGGATGTGAGCTGTCCGTTTGACGTCTCTCATGCTGCTGCAAGGAGTACTTGCAAGGTATGTTTAGTTTTTGCCTCAATAAAAATATGGGAAGACATACACATGGAGCAAGAGTTAACATCTGATCGCTCGACAAGATCTGCAGAAACAGACAACCAAGACAAATTAAAATATGTTGTGGTTAAAGATGCAATAGTGGCTATAACATCAGGTGATACGGAAGAGGAATACTATTTAGTTAAAGTTATTGGAGATGGCCAAGAAATCCTTTAACGAAGAACAGATGGCTGGAAAAGTACTTTTTCACTGAGATAATAAGAGGAAATTTTTTCATTAACCACAGCCAACATGAACATTTTATTTATCACTTAGAAAAGAGCAAAGAAGCTTTGGTAAATGAAGCAACAGTAATTTACATTTCCAACGATATTACACCCCTGACAGACAACCAAACAACAAATGGAGAGTTCAACAAAATAAGTGACAAGGAGCACCTGAATATCATAGATGCAGTTCCCTAAATTCTATATACATCCAGGAGCATCCAAATCTTAAAATCCATTCCATCTCAAATCTGTTGTGTTTGTAATTATATTATCGATTAATTGCAGTGTTTTCTCTCCGACTCAAAATAAACTATTAATTGTAATAACAACACCAAGGTGCTGTTCCTCTACCCAACAGAAAACTCTTATGTGAAAACCCGAGTGTAGCCAAGTGAGAATTCAGGGATTCTGAAACCCCCATCTTGCATCCAGAAAATGCGCATCTTCCCTAAGAATTTCACGTAACTAGTAGTTGCGGAAAAAGATTGAAAAACGTAAGTTGATTTTTGCTTATCTTTACACTGGAAAATTTTACCTCTTGTTAATATCTCTGGGTCTATTTAAGCTATGCTCATCAAACTTGCCAGCCAAACGCCTATAACTACTGCACATTTTCTCTAAGAACTTCACGTGACTGGTGGTCACAGAAAGAAAAGTTAAGAGAAAAACGATTATTTTATCAAGTTCCACAATAATGACCAAATGACATTTTAGACCATTCACTTCTTATAGTGCCGAGTTTTACTGGACTGTGTCTATCCTTTAGAAACGATCGTATTAGGTCCAGTGAATGATTAATGAACCCATATGCCTTAAAGTGTATATATCACCTTTCAAGAAATTTTTTTCTCTCAAAATTTGGGCCTTTCTAAACAATTTCCAAAAAAACTTTTGAAATTCGACCAAATACTTCTCCCGTTATTAAACTTCAAAGTTATTGAACTCCCTTTCTAAATGCCCGAACACTGGAAGAACGGTGACTGATGACAAAATAGGGGGAACCCAAGGAAACTATGTCCCAGTCCCTTGCTCAGCATAAACAGTGTTCTTCAATCTATAATTGTAGTGTTAACTGCGCTTTGAAAAATTGGCATCTGTTTGAAATAATACTGTGGTCTACCTTGTTTTTGAGTTTTAAATCGATTATATCTCATGGAATCACCAACCGACACTGGTAGTGAAGCTGATCTGACTGATTACAATCATGAGGAAGCTTTTATAGAGGACGAACGAGAGCTGTCGAGCTCTTTAATCTCTTGCAAGGAGGTGGGGCCATATGCTGGAGAGCCACTTGCCGATGAAAAATGGCTGAGAATACCGCCGAGAAAAAGAAAAGGCAGATGCTCGTAGGAGGCGCCTTCAAAAAAGAATGGACGGAGTTTCAGTAGTGAGCTCGTGGTAAAGCTTGTTTACAAGATCATTCACACTTGATACTCGATCGTGTTGTGTTGTTTCACTTCTCATCTGTATTAACCATAAAAGGGCCTTTAGCAAAGAACGTGAACAATCTATTCATACGTTCTGCGGATAATGTAAACAAGACAGGAGCTGCTGTCAATTTTCTATACAAACCTTTTGCTTTGCACATTCAGTGAGCATATTTTTGCTGCCTTCTGTCACCACTTCTTCCATCAATCGAGGGACAGCTAAAACCCCAATATCATCTCTAATGATATGGGAGTCTTCCACTTCGCCGCCAAAGTCAAACCTTCGCCTGTAATCTCCTGGCATGAAATGGCACAAACAAATTAATTAATGTTTGGAACGGCTCCACTTTTTTCCTCTCCTCTTCCAAACAAAATCGACCCACAGTTTCCTTGACTTTGCAACAGGCCTATCAATTCCATAAAATGAAATTATATGAACTGCGATGTTTCTGTTCTTATATGCAAAACTGCCGCAGTTCCAAACAACACATCTTTTTGGCATCTTGCTGTTCCAATTGTGTCTCAAAGAGCACGTGCTGGTTCCCCCTAATACGTCATAAAATCAACTAGTACAATGCCTTCTTTCACATGGTCATTTTCAAACAGAGTGCTTTTTTCAATAACTTTGAAGTCTATTAACGGGACGAATACTTGGTCAAATTTCCAAATTTTTTTTTGGAAATTGTTTAGAAATGCCCAAATTATGAGAAGACAAAATTTCTTGAAAGGTGATATATACACTTTAAGCTTCTTGATGACTAAATTATGACTCCGAGAGTCAAAAGCCTTGCTCCTGTCTGTAGATAGACTGGTTGCTAATTCTATTCTGTCAATAGCATGTCCTCTGTAAGTTGTACTCGTGTCATTTTACAACTATGATTCTTCCTTGTCAATCTTGGAGATAAAACGGGAGTAGTGGTACCAAGGGATATGGAGCTTTTTTCGCGGTTACCAAGCCAGAAGTGATTTGGGTCGGAGGCCAGGTGGCTAAGCTAGTTTGAACCAATCAGAAGTTCTGAAAGGGATCACGTGACAGGATGACATCATAGAGGACAAAAATATTCCCGAGGGAGGGTTAGGTGGGGAAAAATGGTGTGTTTCGTGTTTTTTTCTCGTGGGTGACTGCCGAAGCCCGTATAAAAAAGGGCGATTCGCGTCGCAAACTTCATTGTGGTGCTAGACATGGAAGAAGAATGAGTTGAAACGAAGCGCGAGCCTAAGGTTAAGAAGAGGAAAACAAGCCTGGGAAAAGACCTGAGGCACCAGATCGCTCATAAAGGAAAACAGATAGAAAGAGTGTTGGAAGAGTGGACAGAGAAAGAACTGGACGAAGATGTGATGGTGACCTTCGTGTTTAAAGTGGAACATAAGATGGATGGACCTCTGCGACTGTTCACCTGTGATGTAAGTGTCAAAGGTTGTGACAGTGAAAATGAAATGAGAGCCTATAAAAATAGGAGTATAAAAAGAGGACCGAACCCCAAAGTGGGATCAGTGTCACCAAGATGATAGGATTGAAACGACCGATGCCAGAAGATCCTGAACTCGTGAAAAAACGGTGTGAAAAAGAAGAGTACGAGGATCTGTTGGGCTACTGTCGTGCCTGGAACGTGAAGACAGTGGAAGAATTTTGGCAGAAATGGATAGGCCACCCAAAAGCAAGATCACGTTGGGATACTTTTGGCGAATTGGCCAGTTACCAGTCGCGAGAAGCGTCTTGCTTAGAAGCGCAAGTGCGTTGGGTGCTGAGAATGTGGTGGTACGCCCAGAAAGTCGAAGCAGCAGGAGGAAAAAACTTTAAAGACTTGTGCGAAGCTGTGCGTCACTTGGAAAAAGAGAAAATCATCGAGACAAGATAACCTATGAACACTCGTGTTTTTTGTAAAAATGATTTTTAATGATCACATGAATAAATAATGATTTACAAAGCAAAAGAGTTCAGTGTGGCAAGTGTTCGGGGTCAACATAGTGGTAACCGTAGGGATACGTTAAGATTGGTTCAGGATGGTCGGCGGGTGGGAACAGGCGCTTGTTGGCAACGAGATGATAAGTCTTGTGCCGGGGCATGGTGAACATCTCGTAGGTCTTGCTGTTTCGGATGATCTTGGTCCGTTCATCTACGCGAAGAGTACGCACTCGACCGTCGTCGAGGGGTTGCAGCACTTCGTTCTGGACGTTGTTTTTCTTGATGAAGAAATGGAGTTGCTGCGATCCTTCGCGATTGAGCGTGAACCCTCTCACTTTGCATTCGATGGTGCCTCGTGTCATCCTGTAGCCGTAGTTCTTGGGTCCGCCCGAACAGAACTCGACGATACAGTTGCCTTTCAGTTCGTCCTTGAATTCGCCCAGGTATTTGCAGAGTCGAGGATTGTTGAGAGAATCGGGATCCTCTGTGAAGATGATGGAGTCGGTGTTGAAGTACACCACACGTTCTCCCAATTGTTCCAGTTCTTCGTATAACTTGAGACGTGCCCAACAGGTGGTGAAGCACGCCACGAAGATGTTGAGGTTGACGTTGACGTCGATCATAGGGTCGTGCACTTTGTAATACACCACGACACGTTCGTCGGTGACAGGACTCACGTAACTGATCTTGTAGCAACCGCTTCCCAGAAAGTCGTGAAGATCGCGAGGGTCGGTGAACTCGCAGACGTGGGTTTCGTCGAGGCGCTGTCCGAACTTACCCCACATCGAGTTCAGCATCAATTTCGCTACGGATCGTCGACCCGGATTCTTGGCGATGGTGTTGTAGTCGAGTTGAAGACGCTCGTGTTCGAGATAGTCGGTAACGTGTTGATACCACTGGATCTCCGTGACACAATCGTCCGGAAAACCACTGGCTTCTTCCTTGATTTTTAGCCAGGTGTTCAGGTAGTCTTCAAACAATCCGGTCTGACGTTCCTCGAAATGCCATACTTCGTGAAGACAAACGAGCGTGTAATCTTGGTCGAGGGCCTTCTGGAGTTCGGGCGTGCACCACGTCCCGGTGAGTTGGCGTTGGTTGGACATGTGGTCGCAGACCCACTGCCTGTCATGAAGGGATCGGTCAACGTTTTCTTCGGCACAGGTTCGGCACAAAGGGAACACGAGCTTGCTACTGCAACGGTAGGGCAGAACAGGATGAAAGAGATTGGAGGGTGGAAGGACGGTACAAGTGGCTAACCCGAAATAGTCGCCTAGGTTCTGATTCTCGGGATTGTAGAGGAACTTGGGATGTTTGATGGGATAGTCGCAGTACTTGTTCACGTAAGGGTACAGGGAAGTGAAATCGTAGTAGCACAGTTGTCGGTTTTCACAAGGGTCCACGTACAAGTTGACGGCATTGGTTCGTCCTCCGATAAAAGCGTCTCTCGGGTTTAAGGGTCGTTGTAACCGGTAGGATTGGATGGTGGTCCGAAGATCTTCAGACGAAGTCTTCATGGAAGTCCACTTATGTTCCCAGATGACGACAACAGTGTAACCTTCAGATCGTAACAAGGTTTCACAATGCAGGGTGGCGCGGCCGTGCAGTTGCTGGTGTGGTTCGTTTCGGCCTTGAGGATGACAGGTAGGACAGCCATGATAAAGGCAACCGTAGAACTCGTAGATGGTGCGGGTGGTAGCATCGAATCCATCGACGTGATATGTCCTGTTGCCTATAAGTATGGCCTGTTCGCCCGAGTTGCCGGCGTGTTGGAGAGGCCGGTCTAGTTGTCGACCTTGCCATTCTAACCATTCGAGGGCGACGATGGAGTGGTTGGTGTTGAGACGCCATCCGGTCACGGGTTCAGAAGTGATGGTCTGGCGCTAAAGACGTGATTTACAGAGATCACGCGAACAGGCCGAGGCAATAGTCGTATGCTCAAAAGGATCGAAGCCGGCCAGCTCGTGAAATTCACGGCAAAAGACGTCACACCCAGCACGGAGCAATCGAACGTCCGACTTGCAATATTCCTCGAGTTCGTGACGGAAATGAAAATCGTCCTGTCGAGCAGCTGTGGCGGTGTACCAACGATCGAAGTCCTTGTACAATCTTTCGACATGGTGTGAGGCCCGTAGTGTTCTCGAGCTGGTAGAGGACCGACGTAATCTTGGTTGGCAGGAGCGTTGAAGAAATGAGGAAAGAATCCCTTCCTCAAATCCAAATCATCTTCGAGACCAAACGCTTTGGTGAAAGCCGACAAAGGCATGCCCAAGAACGACATGGAGTCGATGTACCGGATGCATTCGTGGTCTTTCTTGCCGACTTTCAGCTCGAGGACTTTACCACCGTTTTGAATCTGAGTGAGATCACGAGCTTGACGATGATATTCTTGGATCACAAAGTAACTGTCGTACCCTTGAAAGTTGTGGGCAATGACCATCACTTTGGAGTTTTCGTCAGTATCCTCCTCATCATCGGAGTCGTCATCGTTACCGCCAAGCAGGGTGTCGATCCACCTCACAAAATCCCGGATGCAGTTGGGACCGTACCAGGTATGTAGATCGGTTGTATTGGTGCCTGCTACGATCAGATTCGGAACGTGTTGGAGGTCGCAGTCGTTGCTGTGAACCGATGTCAAAGTAGACACTGATAGGCTCGTCGTTGGCGCCAGTTTGCCTGGTAGTTGTTCGACGTGGCCGGGTAGGATTGTATCCACGACACCTGGCACGGAGTTCGGCTTGTTCCTGGCGTCGTTGACGTTGTCGTTCGAGGCGTTCTTTCAACTCGTCTTCCTTCTGGATGAAGCATTTATGTTTGGACAAGTCCACATAGTCTAGACAAGAAGGGCATTCGTCGTGGTGACATTGGTGCCGTGGATGATGGTGTTCGCGGCCGTGGTATACCGAACGTTTACCACAATGAAGACAGAGTTGGACGGTATGGCATACGGGAGTTGAGTGGTGTCGGCAGGATCGCCTTGGTAGTTCCTCGTCTGGTGTTGTCGAAAACATGTAGGACCGTAGAACCTGATATGACAAGTCAGACATTCGAATGGGTCAGGCAAAGTGAGCGTGTGGTGATAGGTGACGTAGTCTTCGCAACCATTCTGGAGACAGGCAGGACAATGATCTTCATTGGCGGTGCATTGATGAGATCCTGCATTGTCGTAAGGTTTCAAACACTTCAAACAGTAATGATTGTTAGTGAAGAAACCTTTGACGGATCGCATGGCATGATAATGATGGTCGTGATAATACAGGCGAGCTGTTTCTCGCAGGAACCGTACCGATAGGCTTGATTGCAGCGACTGGCGTCGATCACTACGATGGAATAACCGCGAGGTTCAAAGTATTGAGCAAAACGTTCCAACTCGGCAGGACCGCACAAGGTTCCGAGAGGAATCCCCACGACTTCTTGAACATCAGCACATTCTTGTTGGAAAGGTCATTTGCTTAGCTTGGAGTAGGTGTATTGTGCCTTGAAGGCAGCGTCATTTAACGTGTCTCTTTTGTAAGCAACCCACAAGGAATCTGGAGAATGGATCATTTCTTCATGGGAAGATCAATAGCACCGGCTTCACCGGGAGCGATCCGTTTGGCATGGCGTTTGCGTGTCTTTCCGCCACCGTGAGGTAATGCTCGGACCACCACGAGACTCAAGGTGAAGGAATCGTCTACATAGAACGATTCTTGGAATTGAGCATCAGTGCCAGATTTTTGAACACTTGGTTGACGCGGTAGCCGATGTCCGGTCGACGCCATTCGCCTACGGTGACACCCCATCCGTCGTACGAGGGCCGCAAGTAGGTAGAACCCAACGAGAAGTAGAGCC
>JAOBAY020078195.1:0-11085 GCA_025331085.2 Zoanthus sociatus
CTCCTTAGCGCCTAGTGCAATGTATCTTAACTTAGGCAGTCCACAAATTTTGCGTGAAAGTAAATTTGACAAGAGCAAAATCGGGAATGCTGAAAAAAATCCCACCTAAACAGGTTGTGATTGCAGATATTATATCCCATCTAAAGCCGAAAATTTGTAATGAGGTCTTAGAATGAATACAGAAAACCAAGCTAACCTAATGTGCTTCTTAATAATAACAATAAATAAATAATAACAAACTCTATTTATACTCGGATTTTTGGAGTTACAATGAAGTTAATATGTCCGAGTTTGAAACGTACACAACACAATTAAAAACCCTTGCTGATAGGAGGCAAACCAGTTATTTACAAAGTGTGGTACATTTGACTCGGGGATCACCCAAGGCAAATCCAGACAGTGGTGAGAGCAAGATTTGAAACCGGACCATCCACATGCAAATCTACCACGCTAATCACCGAGCCACGCTGTATACGTAAGCCTGAACTATGACCGACTCACCTTCAATAATTCCATAACTAAAAATATTTCTTTAGGAGTTTCATATTCTTCTATTAATTGTACTATATGTTCGTGCTTCACTCTTCTTAAAATTTTTATTTCATTCTCAATCATATGTTCCTGAGTAAAAAAGAAAATTACAAATGTTTTAATCAAACTACAATCTAAAGATTCTTTAAGCACAAAGCGTGTCGTTAAAACATAAGCGTCCAAAAGTTTTACTTTTAACGCAAAAGGTTTTTCCCGTGATACACAAAGCACTGTAAATAATGCGAGCAAAACATAAAGTAAAAAAATTGAACGATGCAAAACAAAGAAACCAGAGATAGTTTATGAAGTCATAATTAATTTTGTTCTTCTTAGAAGGCCAAAAATATTGCTAGACTAAAAAAAAAAAATATGGAGATGTTAGAAATGAGCCAATAAAAAAAAGAATCGAATAAAAAAAAAAATAGAGAGAAAGAGGAATTGTTGTTAGAGATAACACAGCCTATGAACTTCTAACTACTGGTCAGCTGTTCTACCCACTAATCTCTAGGAACTCACGTGGTGAGTGGATCACTTAACTAGGCTCTAAGAGACAACACAGCCCATGAATTAACTGCTAATTAATGGTCAGCTGTTCCACCCACTGAACTCTAGGAGAAATGGTTACTTGATATGGTTTTAGCAGATAACGCAATCCGCTACCTTCTTATTACCGGTCAGATGCTTTACCAAATGAGATATAAGATTACACTCGAAGTAAAGTGCACTCACTCTTGGCTCATTACCTCCCGGTAACATTGACATAATATATATCTGACTGGAAATCAGGGAGAACTGGGTCATGGTTTCGATTTCTCCTCGAACAGAAGACTGTTACAAAATTCTTTACATAACATTACAATCTGCATTCTGCCGCTAAATAGTATTATATTCTAATAGGAAAATATGTACTCACTTTTCCTTTTACTTTAGCTTTGCTAATAATCTTAAGTGCATACTCTTTATTCGTTTTCCTGTTGAGTATAAAAAAATGATAAGACAATCGAACAACTGAAACGTTTGACAAGAACCGTTTCTATGGTTACTGAAAGTTTTACAGTGGTTTCCTTCACATAGGAAAAACCTTAGCTAGGTAACAATCTTGAGGATGAAGGATAAGGTTATAAATGCACACTTTTACAGGGAGGAGGGGGTGCGATAGGATCTATTTCTGAACTTGTAAAAGGGGGAAGGAAGGGGGTTGAAGGCAAGAGCAGTGATAAAAGAAGAAAAGCGTGTCAGAGGGATAAGAAGTGTGCAAAAGGGCGAGAGGGGAGCATGTTGTGAGAAAAAGGAGGGTGTCGAGTATGCAGAGGAAAAGCAGCATGCTTTGAGGCAGCTATGCCTGTGATGAAAATTGACAGGGTTCTTTACCTATTTCAAAACATATTTTTTCAATCAAAAAGCAGGAATAGGTTTTTTTAGAACAAAGACTGAAACTTCAAGGCTTCCCCAACAACATTTCGTGACCTTCCATGGGATTTTGGACATTAGCGGTTTACCCATTAGCGACTATCTGAAAGGTAAGTGTTAAAACCGTTCAAAAAGCGTTACAAGCGTTTGGAAAACCGATAGAACTTTTCTACAACCAGTTAGACACGTTTGAGAAAGCGTTCAAAAGTACCACAAAAATCGTTCGAATTTTAGGTTGAAAGTATTATCTGTCTTAGGAACGTTGTTAGAAAGGCGCTTATCCACTCCCTTCCTGCAGCAATCATTCCTTTCAATAATCAGCAATCAGAATCTACTTTAGGCCAACATTACTTAGCGAATTTCAGAACTGACAGCGATCGGAATCTCGGATCGGAATCCAAGAACTGATAAAACAAGAGCTTAAAATACACAAGGCAATCGTGATTTCGTGTTTGGAGCTTTTAAGCAGTTTAATGGCTTCCTATGATAAAATAATCTTTTAACGTGACTGCAAATGACTGACAAATTCAGTGCCCTTTGCCACAAAGAAATGAGAAATTGCTACATTTAAAGATACTTTTTGATGACTACAATAGTTCATTGAACACTTCAAAGCGTTTAGATGTTTCATTTGAGTTTCATTTAACACTTTAACTGTTCAATAATTTATATCGTCGTTCGAAATTAGGCCGTTAAACTTCCCGTTTGAAAGGCGGTTAGGAAAATGAAGGCAATCTGTTAGAATGTTTTTTGGACGGCATTAGAAGTCTTCTCCTACCATTACAAGCATTGTAACTAAACTAAAACGTGCAAAGCGTTTGAAAACACTTCGCTATCAATTCGTTACCTGTTAGTTTTTACCAGTTAAACGGGAAACCGTTAATGCATGTACACGAAATCCCATCGAAGGCACATTTAACGATAAACTAGTAATTTGTTATAGCAAAAATTGAGAAAAAAAAACGAAGTTTCTTACACTCTACTTGTAATTCAAGTCTTTTCTGTATTGTACCAAAATATACACCACGTATAAGAAACGTTTGGAAAAGCAATTCGGTGTAGTGTTTGATCAACAGTGTTATGTTTATGTTTGTACCATTACTTATGTTCGTTTTGGGAACCTAAGCCTGTTTGCTAGCTATGCCATGCTAATGAGGTTTAAAAGGCCAAAACAGCTGACCATGGCTGCTAGCAACCAGGCTTCCTTTTTTATGGTAGTTTAAAGGGGTAAAGCGCGCTACCAACATGGCCATAGTGCCCAATACAGTGACTTCTAGTTAGCTACTAGCACGTTTGTGCTATTCATACTGTACCTGAGTGTTGTGTGAATACTCTAGTTAAACAAATTCCAGGATTTTCCTAGATTGAGACGTATAGCAACAACTTTCCATGGATAAAAAAAAACATTTTCCAATACTTTCCAAGACCAAGAGCCCACATTTTCCAAAACGTAAGGGATTTTTTCAAAAACTTTTAAAAGAGGAAGAGGCCTTATTAAAAACTTTCCAAGATTAAGAACCTTTTACCACAAGTTTCCAAGACTAAAACAACTTTTCGACAACCTCTCCAAACTAAGAGTATTTCTCTAATACTTGCCTGGGTTCAGAGTATTTTGAACAATTTCCAAGATTAAGAGCTATTGTTTAATATTCTTTAAAATTATACAACAAGATGAACGTGAATACAATAAGACAGTAACTGCAGCCTATGGACGTGTATTTAATTAAAATATTCCAAAAAAAAAATGTTTTACTAATATCATTGCTTACCTGTGTTTACATTCCCTTACTACAGCGAAGTTACCATCCCCTATAATCTTTCCTATTCTATAAAAGCCATGGACAGACACTCGTTGTTTTCTTAACTTATGAGCATCCTTATCTATAAAAAAAAACAAAAATAAAAATGAAAAAAATTAGGTCAGGGAAGCAAAAATACTTAATTTAAGTTAGATGCTCAAATTGTTCGTAAAGCAGTATAACTACAAGGATTATATTGGGAACGAACTTGATCTTTTCTATTTGACTTTCGTTATAAGTGTAAAAAATAATTTAAAAATTGAAAAAGTAGTGCATAATATTCGACGTTTAATAAACAAAGGCACAAAACATCAAACGAAATAACGTCCACGGGATAAGGATAAACGGGGAAGAGAAGACATGCATGCCCAGTATTGTTAACACAAGCCAACATTTTTAACCAGCAGACACAATGGTTGGACAGAGAGTTTAACGTTCTGTTGGATACCGAACGTCTGTTCTAACTTTGCTGTTGATACCTATTAAGGCTGCAACAGCTAGTTAAGGTGTAATGCTTTTTAAAAAAGTGTGGTATCAAATACAGTTATCTGATAACTCTCCATTTGCGGTTTCCAACAGAAAAACTACCTCCTCCAAAGCATATCCCGGGATCCCAGGAGGTGTTACCAATTTACTTAGAATAGAGTTTGCTATGCACGATGCTGCTTTATCGCAGAAATAGTAAGCATAAATATCACAAGCTAATAATTAGTGTCTTCAAGTGTTTGGTACCAGAAGGCAACTTAGTAAATCTAACATAAAGCTGCCTATAAACCTTCAGAGTCGTGAGTCAAGTTATGAGTCGGTCAGCGATTTTTTACCTAAGGTAAGGATTAAGGTTAGGTTTAAAGTTAGGAATAGGATTGAATTTAGGGCTAGGGTCAGGGTTGGGGTTACCGGGTTTTTTTCCCTCAGGTTAAACATTTTGATTTATGACTCATTGAATCATTTATTCAATCTCATACAGAACAGCTTACCCCATTCCAAACAAAATGGTAACAGTACCTGCATTTCCCAAACCCAAACAGTTTTAGCTAAAATACAGTATGGGCTAAAAATATACTATATAAATGATTAAAGTTGGAACCTTGAAACGAGCCAACTTAGCAACGGGAGCAAACTCATGGCCCTCGTTCATATGGCGTATCCGTGACTGAATCACAAAAGGAACGACAAAAATTATCGAAATGACTTTATGTTTTTATCTGGGTCTTGTTATAATTACAATTTCTTTAAATTTATATCAAGAACGAACAGCTTCAGAAGCAAATCGCAGAAAACTTACTTATTCCTATCGTTTAGCTCATATGGGATTAGATTACAATAAGGAATGACAAAATTTACGAATTAACTACTTTACTTGGAACGAGTTTTTAAAACAAGTTTTTTTGAACTTAAAATTAGAAGGAACACAAGAAGAATGATTAATCATTTAGTCCTCAAACGTTAGAGGTTCAAAACGTTTTTGTTAAGTTTATTTGGTAAATGTCTTTTATGGTTTTATCTTCAACAACATCATGTTTATGTCGTTTATTGTTTATAGCTGTCTCTGAAGTTTTTAATATTAATAGCTAATTATCCTTCTTACCTCGTTTTACTTTATTAGAGCGGATTTTATGGCAAAACCATTCTCCCAAGTTAATCACTTCCAACTGTTAAAACTATTTCTTTTTATTCAACGCAGTTCAGCGAAATAAAATGGAAGGTTTTAGAGATAAAGATTAAATATATTAATCGTCTTCTTACTAAAACAATTTTTGAATAAAACTGTTCAAAAATAAACAGTTTATGGCAATTTTAAATAGGAAAACTTTAGAAATGAATGGAGATGACGAGACAAAGGTTTCCATTTTAAAAATTTCAAAGGCAGGTTGCGGCAATTTAAATATATATGGCACAGCAGGTAAAAAACAAAGAGAGAAATCCACATAAATAATGTTTCATGAAAAGAGAGAAAAATCATTAGAGATTGCCAACGAAAGGAATCGTGAAAAAGGAATTTAAACCTTAAGGTTTCATTATAAAAGGTTCTGTGCTAAAATTATTGGTGTTTCGGGTCACCTTGAGAATAACTACAGCACAATAAGCTTTTGTCCAGTTTTGCTCTATCGCACTTTTCATTGGATGGATTATCTGTTGAAATGCTTGCAAATTTAACCAGAGTCAAACCTGCCTGTGCTTTGCTGATTCAATAATTCACACCTGCAACAACGTCTTAAGTCAAGATGACATTCTTGAAACAAGTATCTAACATATAAACAAACTTTACTGTTGAGTTGAAGCACAAAATGCAAATATAAATCATTTAAAAACATACAGTGTACCTTTATTAAATACGGGATAAAAACTGACCAAACATTTTAGTGCTTTAAGACTTCCATGGAAAAACAAATTTACAAGGCGATCAAATTAGTCGCAACCAGAGGATTTCCAGACTTCCGTAAGAAAATGATTAAAAGACAAAGAAGTTTGGAATTAAAGTATCTTCATCGCTAGTTTCCAGACTTCTATTCTAGACAGGTTAGAGAGAAGGAAGCGCCCTGGGAAAGAATTAACACCCAGTACATAAACGAAAGGTATCACTCTTAAAAGACGCACTAAAAAGGCCTGGGGCAAAGCATATTGATCACCACGTATCTGACTGATTTTCTCCCAGATTTCAAAGGAATAATGAGAAAATCCTTGGAATACGCTTATTATCGAGTACGTATTTCATTGCTGTTCAGACTTATAAAAAGGAGCTTAATATCTATACAAGCCAACTAGCTTATTGAAGCCAGCGCTTATCTTCACTTTCAGTAGAGTCTGACTGCCCCTGGGCCAGAAAATAAGCTGCCTCTGGCTTACAAAAGATTTTAGTACTCAAGTTAAGAACATCGTGAGGCTGAAAAGTTCAGTTAACTTTTGCAAAGAAAAAATTAATACGCCGGGTGAAACTAGAGATGGAGAAGCAAACGGGAACGCACTTGTATTGCCGACTAGTTTTCAACGAAATTTAACAGTTAAAAGAAAACAAAAAACGCAACATGATAAACTTTCGACTGACTCTGTGGCAATGCCAAAATTTTTGCAAAACATTCAGCTTGCTTTCACTTTTCTCCAACTTGGTAATCAAATGAAACACGAAAAACAAATAAAAAAAACGAGAACTAGCTTCGAAACTGCATGAACACATAGCTAGGGTGTCGTATGACTCAGAAAGGAGATTTTAACGGACGTGGTTTTTGTAGCCTTAACAGAAATTAGGAGTCCCACATAAGGTGACCGTAGTAGTAAATTAAGGTACCTTGCACAATAAATTGTTTTTTAGAGTTTAATTTGTTTTCAGAGATTAGGAAGGGTTTAAGTAAATGACAGAACACAAAGGAGAGCTTGTGACACACCCTAATGCCTCTTTATTATTATTTTAACATTAACTGTATTGTTTATCACAGAATTATATTTGTTAAACAGCCAACATTTGCTGGTGCAATACATATATTACCCTACACCTTGTTAGCTCAAATTAATTTCATATATATCTCCTTATTTGAAAAGTGATGTGTTATAATCCATAGTAATTCACGCAAACACCTAACTACTTCATATTCAAATTATTAATGACGATAGTTGATCTGGAGAAATTCATTTTGCAGGCAATGAAAAAAAGTTTTAAATAAAATATGAAAAAATGTCAAAATAATCCAGAAATATTATTTAAATCCTTCTTTAAAATTGCAATAACGATTTAAATAAATTTCAATATCTTACTCTGAAATGGTCGACAATACCACTTCAATTTTTTTTTCACAACGTTTTCTATTTATATAATAGGAAACAAAACGCAAGTACTTTGTAACTGTCTTTGATGGTAACTTTTTCTCAATACGTTTTAAATGAATAGAGTTTTCAACTCACACTTTCTCAGTCATTTTTTCACTGCACCAATTCGAATCTAACCTAACTTATAAACAATAAATAGTTTGTTGATAGTTTGTAATTAGTGAGTTAGAAAGAATTAAAACTACATTATTAAACCCGTGCTTTAAAAAGAAGAGAATGGTCATTGTTTAACAAACATTTTAACCGAAAACAATGCCGCGAGAAGCTTTATTAAATAATGATTAACAGAAAAATCGTACGAAAAAGAAAACAACCTAGCTGAGCTTTAAAACATTTACAAATGGCCTTCAAAGAATGAATTAAGGACATTAAAGGCCTGCAAATTCCCCACACTACAATTTAACGAAAGCTTAAAGTTTACTTTCTATGAGACAGTTGCTAGTTGTTATTGAAAGTCGTATCTTATCTTTTATCTCTTTGGTTCTGGGCCCTTCTTTTTAACACGAAAACTATGACTGATGTCTTAGCACTATGTTAAAGTGATGGAAATATTTAAGCAATTAAATCTAATTAAATATGAGCTACATTTGGTAAGCTGAATACTTCAACGTTGTCGTTTAGTTTACATTACGTTTTAAGGGCCTTAGGGAGTTACAACGAAGATAAAAGCTTTAAGATATTAGCCGAGTGATGTTGTTAAAACCCAGCTTTGTAGCAAGGAGCTGCTCTTAGTATGTTTCTTGATCCATTCCAAAGCCATTGATAAGGTCATTAATTTCTGTTGAGGGAGCGATAATATGACAGAGCATTAAGTGTATATTTCCTTTCTAGTTCCATTCTCAGTGCTTTTTGCATCGTCTGAGACAAAAACACAAGTAACAAACTGCACATGTCAATTTGAATTCTCAGCTTTTAATAAAGGAGCTGACAAAAGTAACAAGAGATAAATGTTTTGTTTTTGTTCAGCTTTCATTTTTGGGACCAGTTTTACCAGCAATTATATCTTATCTGTACAACTAAAACAAATTCTTTCCCTTTACAAAAATTTGTTAATTAAAAATAATCTGAAATATTTCACCAAAAACTAAGAACCAACAACTGGTTATGTTAGCTCTTAGAAAGACAAAGAGTCAACTACACAAGTGTTTCCCCACTTTGAAATCATACGAAACTATAAATTGTAATGTACTGATTTCAAACCAATGTGAAGAAAATGATCGACGCCAGAAACGAATGATTTTTTCCTGTATAAAAATAGTTAAGAATTATTTTGATTTTTCAACCATTTTAAATGCATCTTTACTTTCTTTTGAAAAACGATGTGTTCTTGTCTTTGACAAGATATGCAAAGAGCACTAGGAATAACACCAACAGTAGAATCATAGAAACTTCTACAATGATCGATACAAGAAAATACGTGTGTGTGTGGTAGGTACGTGTCATTCAAGTCAAAATTTGTTGAATTATATAATATAACCAAACAATGTTAATAAAACGTCTAAGTGTTCGTTGACAATGTTTAAATACACACATTTTAGTGTTATACCTGTTTATTTAGTTCTGTCAGAAAAAAATGTATACAGTTTCTTCAATGGCAACGCCAAATCCAGCTACCCTTAAATTTGAGCCCATCTATCAAATGAATTCAGTTTTTGACTAGGCCGTATGAAAGGCTAATTAATTGATTTTCACGAGAGCTTCTAACCATGGGTATGGCATTCTTCATATAAAGTATGGATTTTGAAAGACACTGTTACACGTAACATAATTAGCTACAAACATTTTACTAGTCGAGTTTTACTCTTAAAAACACATTTCATCCTATCAACCAAACTAGAAACAAGTTGAAATAGAAGGTATTCATTTCATAATGACGAACTTTGATCTCAGACAGCCCACAGATGTAGAGTCCCTTCAAGATAAATTATTTAGGGTAAGGGTTGACTAATGAGGGCCATCTCGTATAAAACAGCTTCAGATGGCTGCAAAAGTTTTTTTTTGTGCTGACAAAAACTGACGCTTTAAAATAATTTGAGAGAACCTTGAGATTTTTACGATGTAAAACTAACGTTTCAGACTCAAGTATAGAAAGCACAAACGTGCTAGTAGCTAACTTGAAGCCTCTTGGTTGGGCACTAAGGTAAAGAAAGACGAAGGAGTGCAGGACTAAGTCCAAAACGTCAGTTCAAAACTCTTCTCACTACAGTGTAGCACTTATCTATTTGTAAAACTGTTAAGCAAGGTTCTCTTTTTTCAACTTCTGAAGAAGGAAGTCCTCCCCCCGGACAAAAACACAAACACAACTCTTGTTCAAAGCCACCCGACAGCTTAAAGCGATGTACTATTTGCAAGTTATAGAGCTTTATGGTTAACCTACATCTCTAAAACAAAATGACATCACATTACATGACATTACAAATACAATCACCACTAATGCACAGAACAGTTCACATAAATCTTCAAAGTGCATTGGCTTTAATACATTAGATTGAACATGATGCATCTAGCTAGGAAGGACTCTCTAAAAGGATTTTATAAACATATTTTGCGACACAATTTTCAAACACGATAACAAAGCACATTGTAACGCACAAAAACGAGTGACATGACAAAATACTTTAATACACATGCCTGAAGTAAAACTGGCCCAAATATGAAATTTCGATAAATGTATTTTTGAACATTACCTTAGAAAGGCAAGAGATGGCAGCTCCTTGCCGATATCTAAAAGCCTTAGGTTAGAACAAAGTTAGATTTTAGAGTCACTCTGCGGTTTAAAAAGACTGATGTTTTAAAAACGTACTTGACGAGGTAAAACGAAAGAGAAAAAAGAACTGTGAGTAAGAAACCCGTTGCAATGCAAACAAAAAATTATTTGAGGCAAATATACGAAAATAAGTTAAGATAAAATAAAAAAAAAACAGGGTCTAAAGTCAGAAACCGTGGCACAAACGGAAAACTGAGATGAAGTGTGAAAAAAATGTCTGAAAGTTAAACAAAATAACGAACTGAGATGCTACCGAAGATGTTATGCAAGTTTCATTACGTCACTGCAGTTAACAGCCGTACAAATAAAATCACAACAACAACGACAAAAGTGTGAACGAAGCACAACCTCGATTTAAAGCAAAACTGAAGAAAAAGAAAATGTAATAAGAAAATGCAACGATATACGTGTGTTGAATTTTCAAAACAAAAACAATATTAAAAAAAAAACAATAAAAGAAACTTTGTGCGTGTAAAACAATAAATCAAGTTTGACAATTTCAAACACAAAAGAAAAATTAAAATTGTTTTTAAAAGTCTAGATCTTTCAATATAATTTACTTTAATCTTTAATGACAGGTTTAATTTTATTGTTACATTGTGGCAGCCACTTTAAACGATTGAAAATATTTTATAGTATTTTTTTGTTTAAATTATTTAAGTGAATTAAATGCTAAAATTATTTAGATATTCTAAAGTTCAATTTATGATTTACCGCCATGTAAGTACACACATGTCATGTAAGCACACAATTCAC